>JAPYZJ010001422.1:0-36497 GCA_030522765.1 Ophioninae sp. B BG-2022a | reverse complement strand
GGCGCTACTAGTTTCCGTGAAATCCGGCAATTCCAAATTATCATCACTATACGAAATATTCTTCTTTTTTCTGTATCCTCTCCCTAAGCATCGGGAAAAGTTGGTTTGGATTGGTCTGAAAGTAGCAGCGGTGCTTAACACGACAGAAGCAAGAACCACCGCGTTGCCTCATTATCCGAGACACTTGCCAGGCCGCAAGTCCTCGAGTATTCCAGAAGTGTATGCTCGGCCGCGCGCGCGCGCCGGTACAATGTAATTTATAAAATCGAGATGCCGGGACTCCCATCTAACGCGCTATTCACTAGGCTCCCCGATGGTTTCCTCGACGCTTGGCGCTAGACCTTGCCGAGCGTCCTCGTCCGCTCAGCCGTAGCATTCTCGGCTCTCCTCCACACGCTCGTTTCTCGTTGCCACGCTCCCCACCCATCTCCGCTCGCCCCCCCACTCGATCGTTTCGTACCTGGGAGTATCGCTGGGAAAGGGGTTGGGTATGAAACCACGAACTTCGATTGACCAGAAGACTCAAAATTCCGAATTTTTTAAATTCCGTGACTACAAATTTCCTAAAGGTCTTGTCAGCAAAAGGTTCATGAAGTTTGTTTGGGTTCGTTTGGGTTCGTTGGTTTGATTTTATACCCATGTTTTTAAACAAACCAAAAAAAAGCAAAAAATGTGTAGTTTCGGAATATTCAAATTCGGGATTTTGGGGTTGAGTATGAAACACGAACTTCAATTGACTAAAAGGCTCAAAATTTCGAATTTTTAAAATTCCGTAACTACAAATTTCCTAAAGGTCTTGCCAGCAAAAGGTTCATGAAGTTTGTTTGGGTTCGTTAGTTTGATTTATAACCCATGATTTTAAACAAACCCAAACAAAGCAATAAACGTGTAGTTTCGGAATATTCAAATTCGGGATTTTGAGGTCGGGTAGGAAATTCGAATTTCGAATAACCATCCTCAAAATTCCGAATTTGAATATACCGAAACTACAAATTTCGTCAATTTTTGTTTCTGTCTGGGTTTGTTTAAAATCAAGGATTTTAAAATCAACCCAACGAACCCAAACAAACCCAAACAAGTTTCGTAAACCTTTACGAAATTGGTAATTTCGGACTATAAAAATTTGGAATTTTGAGCCTTCTGGTCAATCGAAGTTCGGCTTTCCTACGCAGCCATCCGTCTTTTACTCCGGATGGCTACGATGGCTCCGACCATCGACTCAGGCTTGGAATAGTTTGAAGGACGAGCGATCAGTCCGCGTCTTTCTTCAGTTTTCTAGACTTCTGACCACCGGTTTCTTCTCCGGGAAGGATCGAGAGGTGTCCAGCAAGAAAAAATAATTCTAGGGCCTCTCACCGATTTTGCCCTTTTACACACGGATGAAAGGGCGGCGAGAACGGTCAGGATGGATTTCTTTGCCTCCGCGACTCCGGCACAGTCTCGGTTGATCCACGATCGGGAGCAACTCGACCGCCGATAAATTCCTAGCTTTTACTTCACCTTCCCTCATCCCCACTCCACTACGGTCACCACCGTCTTCATCCCGCGGAGTGGGGGGTCTCCGGGGATACTCTAGTCCATGCTGGACTCGCAGTTCACGATAAGCCACGCTGGAATACGTTTCGCTTCTTGACTGCTCCACTCTGATGAAACTCAAAGAACCAATTCCATGGTTACCGTAGGTGCTGGTTCTAATGAAGTTGAAGTTCGCAACGTTGCGACGCAACGAAAATCATTATTTTTTAATTTCCATTTTTCTTTTTCACTGTAATCGTAATAAAAAATACTTCAATAATTATAGAAATCTTTATTGAGATAACATAGAATTCAAATATGAAAAAAAAATATTTCGCCAAAAAAATAGATTTAAGGAAATAAAAAAATGAGAAAAGAAATTTCGTTGCGTCGCAACTATGCGAACTTCAAGTCCATTGGTTCTAACCTATTTTAGGGTCGTCCAAACGACGTACTTTTGACGAACGTGGAATTCGAATTCCGCATCGTTGAAACGCAATGAATTATTTTTTTTAATTTATTTTTTTTTTTTATTGGGTTTGAAAATTATGAATTGCACATTCAGATTGTTGGTTTTTTTAAAAGGGTTTTGAAAAGTGCACGTGTGAGTTTTACAGCTTGGGTTTTGCAGAAGGAAATTTTGCGAAGTTGAAATGAAAAATTATTTTCGTTGCATTTCAATGATGAATACTTCAATGCTTTTGCGAGCCAACGATTGGTTTGTCCCAACTTTCGATATCGTGGCGAGAAAGATACGCAAATTTAGAAAACTGGATATTTTAGGGTTTTCTAGTCTGTAGGCTAAAACAGGGATAATTATTATTGATATCTAATTATATTTATTCAAACATTTTTTTTTACGCGGTACACCATATCGCAAATATGGATTAATGAAAATACGAAGTGCCACAAGAAATTTTCAAAAACAAAATCATTTTCCTTGAAATCCAAAGATGCGAATTTGACCATCATCATTCCGTAGCCTTCGGGCTCCAAATCTTAAAAAAGCAATCGCAAAACTAAAAACCGATTTTTATTATGGACTTGAAGTTCCTATCGTTGTCAACGAAATTTCTTTTCTCATTTTTTTTCCCTTAGATCCATTATTTGACAAACTATTTTTTTCAGATTTGACTTCCATCACAATAAAGACTTGTATAATTATTGAGGTATTTTACTTACGATTTCAATGAAAAAAAAAAAAAATTCCAAAACAATTTTCGTTGCGTCGCAACGTTGCGAACTTCAATCTCATTTTTTATTTCATTTCAACAACAACGTTTGCACTTTATTCCAAATCGAATCGAAACATATCTGCCAGAATGCATTCGGAATTTCGTAAAACGGACGCTAGCCTCAACGCTGTCGTCCTTCAACCGGATTACTTTTCCTAACCTCGCCACTATTTCCTTCCCAGCTTTTTCCATTCTCGAATCGGTCGGAGCATTCTTACGAGCCGATTACGTGCTTCAACGGTCCATACCCAACTT
The DNA here is from genome assembly GCA_030522765.1 of Ophioninae sp. B BG-2022a. Classification (NCBI taxonomy): domain Eukaryota; kingdom Metazoa; phylum Arthropoda; class Insecta; order Hymenoptera; family Ichneumonidae; species Ophioninae sp. B BG-2022a. The sequence goes on along the minus strand of JAPYZJ010001422.1, from coordinate 33,492 downwards.
GATTGGGAAAGCTGGTGGAAGGGGGGGGTGGGAGCGTATTTTTTCGAGAGTGAGGACGAGATATACAACAGCAGTCGAAGGATACGAAACAGTCTCGAGTATAGTAGTGTTTCGTTGACTACGTGAAAAAACCAGGCACAATTAAGGCAACTCGAGAGTTTCCAACTCTCGTACACACCCGACATCTCTTCTATCTCCGCTTGCCTTCTAAATTCTCCTCACTTACTTTCACCCACTTGAAACGTTCCCCTCGCTCGCATATCCGCCACTTCTTATACTTTTCGTCTTGAACCTCTATCTGTCCACGCGTTCGAAGCTTTCTTCGTCTAGTTCTGTTTCCCTTCATCACTCCGGCAGTCTTTCTCTTCATCCCTCGTCTTCCTGTATCTGGAGGTTCGTCGACTCGAGATGGTACCCGCTGACTCACGTTCACTCGATACGCCTGGTATGCACTCGATTTTTTAGCTGATTTCTCCGTTTACGTATGTGCTGAGGCAACGCCAAACAACTTGGCTCGTTTATCTTGACAAAATGGTTCAGCTCGTAGCCTCTTAAGAAAAAAAAAAGACAAGGCGTTGGCAGCTACGAGCAAAGCTCATGTTTCAATATCTTTTCATTTGATAACGTTTGAGTTTGTTTGGGTTAGGTTCCTAAAAGAACGGAGTTTACTCGTATTTGGGAACAATTGGGGTAATTATGCAGAAATACGGCTCCATCTCAATTTTAGCGGGCATTTTTTTTGCCATAAATTACTTTAATTAGTGACTACTAGGGATATTTAGCCGGCGGAAGCTGATATTTTCAATTCCATTTTTATTCCAGAATATACCCAAACAAACCCAAACAACCTTAATTATTTCCATAAGTTATGAGGTTGTTTGGGTTTGTTTGGATATATTCTCGAAAGTCTATTTTATAAATCCCCCTACTCACTGTAAGCTTACGCGTCGAAGTATACAAAAATGCCCAATTTTATTGCATTTTTCGCCAAACTTCAAAACCTCATAACTTATGGAAATAATTAAAAATGTCAGCCTCCGCCGGCTAAATATCACTAGTGATGACTAATTAAATTAATTAACTTAGTGAAATAGTGATACTTGAAAAATGTGGCATTAGTTTGTGTTAGAATAAGCAAAATAACTGCTTTAAAAAATTTCATATTTCCTAACTTTAAGCTTATTTTTTAGCACACTTGGTGTAATGTTGCATTTTTGCAACAGATAGTTTTTTTGAAATAATAAATATACGATTTTTAATAACTTTTTAAAAATTATTATTTCCGTTAATAGTACCCTATCGGCCACCTAGTATCTATAAAATCAACAAATTTTACGACTTTGCACCATAAAGGGTTAATGGGTTCAGTGGTTCCGAAAAAATTATTCGTGAAAAAATGTTAAATGACCAGGGTCGAAAAATAGTGGGGAATTCATGAGGATCCAAATGGGGACTCCATAATTGCGGTTTCCCCATGAAATCCCTATAGGGATACCTTAGAATTTGGAGTTTCCACAACAGATTTCTGCTCGGAAAAAAAATATTTCGCCAGATAATAGATTTAAGGAAATAAAAAACTGAGAAAAGAAATTTCGTTGCGTCGCGATGCGAACTTCAAGTCCATAATATATGACCCTCTATAGTTACCTTTTCCTCTTGTGCTCCACGAGTCAAGTCTACGAAACACACCTTTACCTGTGTTTCGATTTATCCTCGACGTGTCTAAACGCTACCAGCAACCTCCGGTCATGTTTTTTACCAGCAAAAAAAAGAACTTTTCGATAGACGCGCAGAAAACTATTTCTGACGCAGCTGTAACATAACCCGACTCCGTAATTTTCTTTGAATAGCTGCAGGACGCTTTGGCAATTTGCGCATGCGCTTCACACTAGAACAAGCTTACTGCACAAGCTATCTCTGCTCCAACGGATTTCCATATTATCTCGACCAGTCGATATTTATTGAACAGTCTCGGTGAATAAATTAGCGACCTGGTCGATTGGCTTGAGTGCAAGGCGTTTGTGGACCAAACGAACTTCTGCGAACTTGGCACTCGAGTACCTTCGCTCCTCTTTTTTTCTTTCACGATTCCCGAACACTCTCGTTTCCACTGAATCGTACCAAAATTAAATCCGTTTGTTACAGATCGGAAAAAAAATTAATCCACCAGAAAAAATATCCCCAAACGAGAAAAAATCGACTTTTCAATGTTGGATTATTATTTTTAGTCGATTAGTCCTTCATTTTCCGGAAACATCAATATCGAAACATCAAACATCCAGCCACAAAGTTGGGACCAAATTCTAATTTATAGTTTGTTTATTATTAATTATTTCATTGATATTTATTAGTAAAATCATTATGAACGTTGGACATCTTTAAAGCCTTAAATTGCTTTGGATCGTGCGAAAAAAGGTTTTGTTAAACGGAAAAACGATTTAATTTGTGAATGATTTAATGTTGCTATTTTTATATAATTTATCGTTATATTAATCAAACGTATGAATAAATAGACATCCATTTTCACAAACTTAATTTCTCATATTTATCTCCATATTTTTCGTTTTATTTTGATTATTTTCCGGAACAGAAATTTTTTATAATTTAAAGTATACAAGTCATGAAAGATGTTGAAATTTATTCATTTTTTCTGGTACACAATCCGGAAAGCATTTTGATATTTTTGCATGAATATTACAGTTTTTCGGATTCCCTCGTGATCAATATTTTTCTATTAATGCAACACCACGTTTTTTTAATATTATTTATTACCCTCGGATTTCTAAACGAATTCTGATATTTTCTTTTAGTTTGACTATTTTTGACTATTTTTGTGAAACGGTTATGACGTTCAAGTACCGAATAAGGAAATAGGAAAAAAATAGTCGACTGTTAGATTGCTTTAGTGAATACTCAAAGAATATTCGAGAAAGCTTATAGGTTATCTACATGCTCCAATTGTTCTGCAAGATGACAGATATTTTGGAAAAAATAGCAGGCTTTTGCTCGTTTCGTATTTGGTCTAGGAAAATTTAGTCATTGCAATTTTAGCCACCGGACGTGTGACACATGTCTTCGAGGGTGGTGCAAATGTTAAGTGTGACTTATGCGCTGTGTAGAGTTGACACGTAACCCTAGGAACTCTGTCATCTTCGCCTGGGCGTATAGCTTCCACAATACCGATGCTCCTAACGCATCAATTCAATTCTCGAGTTCCTTAACTGACAATGAGTCTAAATTGGTCTCTTTTGAAGACTCTGTGAGCCCCGTGTGGAACACACTTTCGAGTGTAGTGAAAGAATACACACTGGGACTACGATTTGTTACTAAACATTCTTCTTCTCACGAAGAAACTGAAAAATGGTCACTTTTTAAGGGATCTGGAATCTCAATGTTCATGAGGTTTGCAATAAATAAACTGAGCTCTTAAAGTATACCGAATACTACTTTACCGGCTGAAAAAGCTGAACTTTCATCATTTTTTTTTAGGAATTCAAAAAATGAGATTTAATTGTAAAAATATATAATTATATTCTTTATTTATTATAAAAAACTAACATATATTTTATAGTTTGAAAACTGATCTTCTTCCAACTCCCGAATTTCATTTTCACAAAATTCGTTACAAAAACCACTCATTGATTTTTTGAATCTCGCTTAGAAACCTATAATTCGAATTTGGAATAAAAATATTTCATAAATTATCAACCAAAAAAAATGAAAATAAAAAAAGATAGAAATTTCATTACGTTGCGATGGAAACTCGAAGCGTGGAACATGTTTTTTCCTCTTCACCTTAATTAGTTCTTTCACTCGAGTTCTTCAGGTTTGATTATTAGAGTCACTTTCGTTTTTCGAATTCATAAATGTTAAATGACATTTTGTAAATTGCGTTTCTTTTTGATAACACTTTGATTTATCTTAGCTGTTAACTTTCCAAAATTGATACAGATCCGTCTCAAATTGCGCATGACATTAACGCTAATTGTCAGATTAAATAAAATGGCGTCAGATTCAACCTGAACAAAGCAGAGATTTCTGTGGAAGACATAAATGTTTCTATTAATTAGATATACGTCAAGAGCTCAGAGCCTAACAGGCAAAACGCTACATCCTTCCCACGCAGAAGTCTCGGTATTTGGATGCCATAAGATAGGCTTATCCAATCTGACACAAGCAAATTTTTCAAGTCTCGAGAAAAGTGATGATTTCTCGTTGTTAATTGGAAGGTCGTGGAAATGCGCAATCCCAGGAAGCAAATACCAAATTAGTGTTATCTTTTGCCTTTCCATTAGTCGACAATGCCCGGGGCGTATACGATGACTTTACGGAAGAGACTAATTAGCAAGGCTGATTAAGAGTGTAATACGATTTATCTCTGGTACCTATGGGTCGCCATGAACCCAACGCTCCTTTTGAAAGACAGCTTGGCTTCCTTACAGTCAGATTTAGAAGGCTGCGCTTCATGTGAATTTCAAAGTTTAATATATGTCCATTCATTCAACGTATTAAATTCTTGCTGGCTTTTGTTTGCCCATTCCAATTGAACCCTTTTCTACATTTCCCTACCTGGACTTCTCCCTGACCTAACTTTCCGTTCACAAACGTTTTCAGGTAAACCTCAAAGCTAGTACGGATTGATCCTCCTACTAAAAGTACCATGACTCATTTTCGCAAATGAAGACAAAAATTTTGCGGTACAGATTATTGAAAGTACGTGCTACAAGAAAAAGCAAAAAAATCCGATTTTTTTGAGCCGTCACAGTGCGGAACTCGACCTACCCCAGGGCACAGGGAAACTATGGAAAACCCATGCCAGAATAGATGGACCCCCTCAATTTTTCTGAGTTTCCAATGCACGTGAGTTTTGATTGAAGCGTCTAAAGTCTCAGATGTATTAGGTTCCAACTGACCAGTTGATGCGGTCACCGCTCCGGATATTGGCAATGCGCAACGAAAAAGCTATATATCGTTATCGGAATAACAGAAACATTCGGGAACGTAACAGCCGCTAGGTTTGTAAAATAACTACGGCAGAACGATCCCCTTTGTTTCGTATTATTTGTGGGTCTCAAAATGTACGTTTCGCCTCGTGGTGTTCGATTTAACGCGCTAGACGAAGCGGACCCCTCTTCATCCTGCCATACTGCCATTGCGTACCCTCTTTTTCATGGACCTACTCGTACAACCGTGCACATCTGTTCGAATACTTTTCAACAAATGGTATCCTTTGACTGGTATATAACAACCCTAGCGAGAGCTAGCTCGGCTGCAACTTGGTTTCCACACTCTGCAGACCGAATCTCGATTCGTATACCTGTTTGAAAGCGATTACCTCCAGAATCCAGATCTTAAGCCGGATTACCAACGGCAATCGTAATCCCTCTGGATGACGGAATGTTGGAGGGCAACCGTGACGGAAAAATTATAACTTCCGAGGGGTAACTACTGATATCATTGCACAGCTCGTAACCCTCACTGGTCGTTATGGCAGAAGGCGCACTATCGCAGTTTTTCGAACAGCCTTGATATTCCTTTTATGTTTTCAAATGACGTTGAAATTTCCTTTGTTCGAATCCTTCAAGCTGATTTCAATTACTCGAAAAACTACTACATTTTCTAGTAATTATTTCAGTAGTTTGTTTGGGTTTAGTATTTAGTTATAAAAATAAAATAACTATGAAAAAATATTAATTCAATTTGTTTAGACTATTTAAACAACGATTTCGACACGTTTAGTTTTTTTTAAATGACGTTGAAATTTTCATTGTTCGAAACTTTCGAAAGTTCACTGATTTTAATTACTCGAAGAACTACTAAATTTTCTAGTAATTATTTCAGTAGTTTGTTTGGGTTTAATACTTAGTAATAAAAATAAAATAACTACGAAAAAATACTGATACAATTTGTTTAAACTATTCAAACCATGATTTCGACACGTTTAGTGTTTTTAAATAACGCTGAAATTTGCATCATCCGGTTCCTACGAAGATTGACTGCTTTTAATTACTCGAAAAACTACTAAACTTCCTAATAATATTTCAGTAGTTCCCTAAAGTTTAGTGTTTAGTAATAAAAATAAACTATTTGCTAAAAAATTACTGATTAAATTTTTCGCACGATTTATTTGGATTTCGACACGAACGTTTTTACTCGAATACTCAAATTACTGATTTACTTCCAAATTACTTACTCGTATGCTAAATTTAGAAATTCATGACCAGTGGCTGTCGTATAGTCAATTGGCAGGACGGGTCATATTGAGGAACGAATAGTGCAGAAACGATTGGTTCATGCACGTTATCGTGTATCATCATGAATAAAAGTGTTCGATTGTCGACATCAAGAGGAAATGAGGTTGAAGTTCGCAACATTGCGACGCAACGAAAATCATTATTTTTTAATTTCCATATTTCTTTTTCACTGTAATCGTAATAAAAATACTTCAATAATTATAGAAATCTTTATTGACATAACATAGAATTCAAATATGAAAAAAAATAAATATTTCGCCAGATTTAAGGAAATAAAAAAATGAGAAAAGAAATTTCGTTGCGTCGCAACGATACGAACTTCAAGTCTATAAGAGGAATGGGTACACATATGTGTTCACAGTTACAAGAGTATACAATGGTAATTGCTTCCGGCACCGAATCTTCGATCGAGCGAGGCATCTGAATAATTCAATCTATGTACACGTACATAAAAAAAAATGATAGAAAAGGGTGAAAGGTTTCATGGTTTACCGAAGCTCAAGTTATAACGTCTCGGAGGTAACTATGGAGTGACGATTTCGGCTTTAAGTCTTCGAACAGGAAATCGATTTCCTTGTTTCTCACCTTCGGTATAGGCGACGGCATAATCGTCGTTTAACCTTTCTTGTATCTCAGGTTTACGATATCTTCTGATCGGCACTTATTCATATCCTGCATTATCACGGTTGTATATCTGCTTTTTATGATGCGTCATTTCCCTTCCTCGTACTCCTCGTACCAGACATGTTTTTATTAACAATAAATGTTTTCTGAATATATATTTTCTTCACTTGCATCGTAATAAGGATGAGCTTCCGAACATTATTCCCGGTGCTGATCGAGCTGATATTACGCATAGACCTTCCTTTGGACACCTTAAGAAAACTCCTAAAAGCATTTTTGACGATTAGCCATACTTTTCGAGATATCGAATTTCGAACGTTTTTTAATTTTACTTTTACTATATCAGACGAACCCAAATTAATAGAAATAAACCCAAACCCAACCAAGTAAATCTTGAGAGACTCAAACGAACCCAAACAACATTGAAAAACCAACTTCGCATGGCGACTGATATACAAATACGGGTGAGCACTTTTTGCTAGAGGAGTGTCTAGGAGAGAGTATCGATCGTTGCAAGCGATACAGATATACTCACAAATTTTTGAACAATAAACTTTAAAATTCAATATCTCCGAAAGTATTGCTTACCGCCGAAAATCCTTTTAGGGGTTCTCTTAGAACATCAAAAGCAAGGTCTCTCCAAAATTTCAGCTTTTTCGGAATCAGCTGCTCTTCGGAATCTGACTCGAAAAATTAAAAATTCGACATCTCGAAAACTATTGCGATTCGCCAAAAATATTTTTAGGGGTTGTCTTTCAATATTGAAAAGAAGGTTTATGCAAAATTACAGCTCATTTTGGGGAAGAAGCAGTTCGAAAGTTCACCCATTACTAATTACGATTTTTATTATCGTGGATTTGATATATTTTTAGCGTCAGTGGGTTATTGACCAATTTTTCATGGAAAACAGGCTTTATACATTTATTCAAGGTAAATTTGGGTTTGACATTTGGAATATTCCTTTACAGTCTCAGAGGACCCAAAACCTCAGTCATAATATAATTATTTATTAATGAGCGAGGTATACGTCAACTATCCGTTTCTATGCATTATTACTAGGATATCCCGTATTTGGGGATATTTAACTAGTGTTATTTGCTATAACCAGCAGCCTTGGTGACAGTGATTTCCACTCGAGAAATTCTCTAATTTATGCAGAACGTTTCGCTGTATTTATATGTACATCTGGACACCAGTTTATTGATAGACATGAGATAAACCATATCCATTGAGATAAACCGAGTATGCATAGCAAATATAATATTTGCATCGTTTTGAACGTATAACTTGATCCAACAAGCTTTCGCAAAGGGCGTGTAATATGAGCAAATAACCCATAAAATATTACTTTAATTTTTTATTTTTAGCTATTCAGTTTCAATTTTTCCTTTACGTTTTTTTTACTTACTAAAAAATTAGCACAAATTGGTGATCCCCGCGTAAGTTGACTTTTTAGACTTTCGGATAAGCGGAAAGTTGTTTCAATTTCTTATTTTAAGTTTATTTGATATTGTATAAAATCGTGAACAATGATGACGATATATGAAGTATAAATTGTAGTAAAGTAAATTTATGAAAATCTGAAAACTCTTTTCAGAGTATTAGAATTTTTTTACTGTAACTGGATGGTCTAATGTTGGAAGTGACATCGAGGATATTTTGATTTTTCAAATTTTCTACAAAGAATAAGGGGTGGGAGTAGAAAAATTGGTATAGTTTAATAAGTAATGGTCCAATGGAAAAATGCTTCGAACAAAAGTTCTTTGGAATAATAAAATACGTATAAAAGTATCTGACGTCCAAAACTCCATCTTCAAAAATGGGGACACAAAAGCCATTTGGAAATGTAGAGTTGTTACGAAAAAATATTATTTTTGGAAAATCGTAAAAAAATATTTCCTCATATATTCTGGAACTCCCTTTGGTATACATTGAATCAGGATGAGTTATTCTATTTTTACTGAGAATTTTTCAAGCTTTTGTTTTCGATAATCCAACGTCATAAAGTTACTTGATTCAGTAGTTGAGCACCAGTGGAAGAGAGAGATATCTTATACATCTGTATAGCTCATATTCACAGCTGTGCTTCCCCCACTGTGTATATATAGATATAAATCGAAACGTCACTTTCTGCCTCAGCGGTGCTCACGCAGAACGTCCATTTTCAAGTCAACCCAATTTTTCGAAACTTTTTTTGTATCCTCTTCTTCAAAGATAGGGAATTTCAATCCAATCAATTTTTCAAATGTTTTATTATTCTGCACAGCACTTTTGTTCAAAACTTCGGGTCTTTATTAACTCAACGTATTACCGACTTTCCTTTTATTTAGTAATGTTTTACTAACTTTCATTTTTCAATGGAAATAATCATTTTAAAGTTCAGCTTACCATTTTTCTATCAAAATCATAATTTGTATTTGTTAAAGTGCAACGAATTTTTAAATTGAATTTTAACGAACGAGAATTACGAAAAATAATAAAGTTAGTAAAAATGAATAGTGACCTGCAAATAAACGTTTCAATTTACGAATAATTTTGAAACATTTTTTTTTAATTTGGGTTTGATTAAAAACAAAAATTAAAATAATGTATAAGATTGAATAATAAAATTCAAAACGACATTTGTTCGTACGACGTAAGGGACGAGAGCTACCCGTGAAAGAGGACGTTAAAAACTTCAATTCTCGAGAATACTCGCACAATATAAATGTATCCGTGTAAATAATTGTTTTCCCTCATTTTCCACGTATTTTCGATCCACTTTTTACCCAAATAGAAGTTGAATTATGGGAATGCCACAATTGCGGAATAGAAGGCAATCTTGTACCGAGGAAATCGATTTTCCGGCTTTTTTTTAAATAAGTGACTCGCCTAACAGAACAGAAAGGGAAAGAGAGAGAGAGAGAGAAAATGACAAAGGAAGAATGTGGTCGCCGGAGATGTGTGCAGTGTCGGAAAAGCAAAAAAGCACCGTCGGTTCGTAACCTCCGAAGACATCTCGTTTCTTCGCCTCGATTTCTTTCATTTTTCCGAATGTCCCTTCCCCTTCTTTTTTTTCCCCTTCTTCGTCTCTCCTTCCGTTTTCCGTTCCAAGGGTGATCTCCGACAACAAAAAAAACAGCTGCAACGTTTCTTCAGTTGTATTTGACAATTTACGTTGAAGACTGATCGCGTTGATTCCCATCAATAAACACCTAGGCTACTTTTCATTTGAGCTGAAAAAAAAACATTTTTTTCTTACAACTGCAATTCACCCTTTTCTCTCCAAACTTCAAAAGTCGTTAACTCATTTTCGCCATATTAAAATCACAGTCGTTTTTTTAATTTATCAATTCAATTAATTTCAATTGATTATTAGTTGTCAATTTAATTACTTCATTTAATTATTGAATTAAATAATCGAATTAATTATTGACTTGAAGGATTGAAATACTCCAATTATCAAGTAAACGACTTCAATTAATTATCTATAAATGTCAATTAATTCACTTAATTTTCAATTAATTTCATTTGATAATTCAATAAATTTTATTAATTAAAAAATATGTAAAAAAAACAACGATTTTATTTTGTATCTATTTTATTTTTCAAAAGTTGGAATATTAGAAGCAGCCTAATAAACACATTTCTTCGTTCTCTCCGAAGATGGCGATTCGACCACTTTACACTCCACATCGAAAATGAACGAAGCCCATATAAAAATAAATAAGAATAATGAGATATAAAAATAATTAGAGGTTGAAGTTCGCAACGTTGCGACGCAACGAAAATCATAATTTTTTAATATTTTTCTATTTCTTTTTCACTGTAATCGTAATTAAAATACTTCAATAATTATACAAATCCTTATTGTGATAACTTAGAATTCAAATATGAAAAAAAACTTCGCCAAATAATAGATCTAAGGAAATAAAAAAATGAGAAAAGAAATTTCGTTGGGTCGCAACGATGCGAACTTCAAGTCCATAAAATAATAAGAAAATAAAAAAAAATCATTATAGGTCCATCTATTCTGGCACGGGTTTTCCATAGTTTCCCCGTACCTCTCGGTAAATTTTATCAACGAAGGATTGGTTAGATTATCGAGATACCAGTGGGGGGTGACAGGAAAGTTCAATTGGGAACCCCGGTACGTAAAAACTGGAAGATTACCTACTGCTTGTGCTCTTGGTACTGAGGAAATAAAATAAAATATGTTTATCATAAATCAACGTCAAAGATCGGAGCCAAAACATTTTTTTTCTCTCTCACTCCTCATTTCCTCTTGGATACGTTCGTAGTGTGTTCTTACCAGTAACACGCAGAGTGACCCGCTGTTTCAGCAATCCTCATGATGACGCGCGTACAGGTGTGCGTCGTCGATTCACTCAATTCTAGCTCGCACATGAAATCATTTTTATTCCTTCTCGGTCACGCAATTTACGTATTAACTTCTGGCTTTGATGACATAGGAAGAGTGCGCTATCTTCGAGAGGGCAGTATAGAGGTAGCCATCGACGTATATTATACGAAGGGAAAGCATCATCCCAGCGAAAAATACAGGTAGCTTTAACTGCCTGTTTTTTTCAATGCTCAACAAAGATAATAAAGGAATATTATTTAATACCGGGTATGGAAACGACCAAGTATTCAACAATATTTCTATATTTACTATTTCGGTTTTTTTGCAATTTTGAAAATATTTTTAAAGCCAGTTGCAACAAAATAATAAAAGATGAGTCGTTTATTTTTATTTTTTGGCAGTCACTTTATGGTTCAATTTTATAATTAGGTTGTTTATATTTTTTGTAACCCTTTATCGTTTTATTTTACAGATAGGTTTTTCATTTTTTTTTATTATTAGGAAATGATTGATTGGCTTTTTCCCAAATTTCACAATTTTAAGGGGTAATTAATTAGCAAGAGCTTTTAGGCCTAGCAAGAAATATTGTTTTTATCAAAAGGCAGTTTTAAAACTAAAGAGAACTGGTAGAAATAATTTTTTTGCGATCTTCCAATAATTTCGACGTAATTTCTGTTTGAAAATAAAGAATATAGAAAATACAGATTTCTTATACTTAGGGTTCCTCAGTTTCGATATTTCACGAAATATTTGAACTCCTTCGAATTCCACATTTCTAAATGCGATTAAAAACAACTATCGATAATTTCTCTCATTATTTTTGTGAAAAAAAATCAAGAAATTCGAAAATATTAATTTTTCTTGTAAACGTTGCAAAATTAAATCTCACATTAACCTAAAATATAATTAACGTCGATCAAGGAAGCTGAAAAATGAACAAAATAAAAAAAATACTAAAATATGTGTCGTCCATTTTTGTGTTTCTCGTAACTTAACAAAAAATTATACGAAAAACGAACACTGGATTTTCGAATAAAAATTTTACGAAAAATACGAAATATATGTAAATCCGTGTACACGCAATATTTTTTAAAGTGTGTACCATATGGGGAAACCGAAACGCATACCACGGCCATTTCTAAATATGCCGTTCGAAAGAGTCACGAGCTTGGGCTCCGTAATTTATGTTTGTTTTATTGCCACCGAGAAAATGTGTTCGATTAAATAGAAAAAAAAAAAGGAAGAAATATGATGAATAAATGTGCATGGGATTCATAAAAGAGAAAATAGCGTTGGGAATGGGAAGAGGACAAGGGATAACCACAAAACAGAGACGGCAATCAAACTGTCGCGTTAAGGGGTTATGACGGCTGTGTCTGTGATAAACACGTGTGGATTGTACCCGTATAAAATAAATTCATCACTTTGAACTCGTGGTGCATCTTGAGGTCGCGTAAATGCATTTTGTGCGCTCATCTTTGTTTTGCCTCGAGCATTCATGTTCAGACTGTTGATGATCGAAACAATAACACAGCGAATGGAAATTCCCCTTCGTTTGATATAACAATAAGAGCCTGATTGGGTTTGCAAGAAAGCTAATTGTAAAAATGATCTTTTGAAATAAAGTCTCCAGTAGGGAACAAATTTTTCATAAAATATAAAATCTCAAATTAAAAAATCTAAACAATTTAAACCTATAATTTTAACTCTAAATTTAAACCATAGGGAATATTTACTAAACTGCATTTTGGAAAAATAGCACACTTTTGGCAATATAAATCCATTTTTGCTGAAAAAAATAGTCAATAAATAGTTTATAATATAAAAAGTTTACATTGGATAATAAAGACTCTTCCCGTACTTTCACACCATAGATACTTTATAGATGAAAATAAAAAATTCAAAATGATCCACGCAACCACATAACAAGATTTAAAAAAGTGGTTCCAAGAAAGCTTTTAGAGTTTCACGAGCACTCTAACGCTTAAAATTTCATTTCCCCTTTAATATTATTTCGATAATGTTACCGCATTGTTTAAGCAATGAAAATTAAAAGAAAAAGATTTTTTTTTAATGCTAGAGTGGGGGTGCACTTTAAACATAGCCAAAATCCACATATCCTTCCATTGTATAACTTTAACCTCTCATTGTATAATTATAATTGTATAATAATTGTATTGGAATTGTACAATTATAATTGTATAATAATTGTATTATAATTGTATAATAATTGTATTAAAATTGTATAATTATAATTGTATTAGAATTGTATAATTGTACTTGTATTAGAATTGTATAATTATAATTTCATTAGAATTGTATAATTATAATTGTATTAAAATTGTGTAATTATAATTGTATAATTATTGTATTAAAATTCTATAATTATAATTGTATAACCCTAACCTCTCATTCGTACAATTTTCAATCCCTAACCTCAAATTCGTCCAACGTTCACACCTAACCTAAAATTCGTCAATTCGTTCTTGTCTAATAGTAGATCCCAGGGGTTTCACCAAAAAATTTCGAGCAGTAGGTTTATTGATGACGCAACCCCCTAACCTTGAATACGTCTCGGAAAAAAAAAAACATTTTTGTTCCTCCGGTGGTGATATCTTTTTCTAGTTGCTCGGAAGATTTGGGTGGTACGATCAACCACTTTCTTCCGGGGAATTCTTGGCTGTACGGCCCCCTGGGGCCAAATGAAATCCTACCTGGAGGACCTTTCCCGTTGAAATGTTAAATCCCACGGCAAATCCATACACAGCCTCGATCAGGGCAACCCCTGTTTAGGTTCGTTGCCTGCAGCCACCACCCAGCTTCGTCTACCTTCTCTTTCTCTCTCCCCCCCCCCTCTCTTTCTCACTTTCCGTTTTTCAAAGTCCTATAACTCCGTCCTTTTTCTCGTCCCTCTCACAATCTCACCCTCCGGGGGATAAGCGGATTTACAGGACCCTCGGTTTCTTGACCCGACAATGTTACCATCCCTTTGCGTTTCGCTGGGCCACCACGCTGCAACCTCAGCAACCTCTTTCCTTCCTCACCTTCCTTACAAAGAGCCCAAACTTTTTGCGTGTGCGCGAGAAAACCAACACGCGCAAGGATGCGCGCACATTTTGGCCAGAGGCTCGTGTTGGGAGGGAAGGAGGGGGGAAGGTATAGGATTCACAAGTCGCCAGGTTTTCCTGCGTATCCCTTACCTGTTCTCCAATCTACTGGAAAATTGTTGTTTCCTCTGTGACCCAAAAAAAAAAAATTGAGCGATTGGATCAGGGGCGCGATTTCACCCTATAATCGTGACATGCACAGGGATCCTATTCCTCGTCTTCGTTGTTCGATGCTACTTCATCCGAAGGCACAGCTTTTTTTTTAGCATACATTTTAGTATGGATTTTTTTTTATTTCGGTACATAATGGTATCGAGAGAACCAATCTTCGAAACGATCTTTGAAAAAAAAAAGGCTATAGTTGCAGTAGCAAATTTAATGTGAGACATCCTACTGGTGCAAACCGAAATTACCAAATTTCTTGCGAACCCTGTGAAATTTGAAACGAAAATTGAAAAAAATGAAAATAAAAAATCTATTGGCTATGGAGATGGAGGGATTTTTGTTTAGTCGAAATTTGTTTATCAAATACAGAGTTTAGACTGACACGAAAAATATCTATGTACTTCTAAAAAAAGAGGCAACTACGAAACAGCGAAACAGAGCTTCTGTTTCGCTCTAAACAAACTTCTGTTGAATTCATATTTTTAAACGAAAAAACCTCAAAACTTTGATACTAATGAATAAAAAAGAATCTTTATTTTTCTTCGTTAGAGCGTGAATTCATAGTGGTGAGGTTACGAGAAGATTCACTCCACTGAGTTTGGTATACTCGAACGGCTGAAAAGAAAGGTGATCCTGAAATTATGCAAAGGAAAGAAAAGAACGAAAAAATGATGGGCATCGTGGCCTTTATCACGTTACAGGGCTATCGGTGGCTTAATCGTGAATTATTTTTCGTTTCGTGCCAAGATGAACGGTTGGGCAGCTATGAAAGGAGCTCTCGTCACGTTTTCTCACACGATGAACGAGGAACGCCGGTGATGAGGCAGAATATACCCGCTTAGAATTTATTTTCTCTTTCCCAACGGGCTTAAGCCCTCTCACATAGCACAGGCTTGGGGAATACCGTCTTCGGGCGCTCATAGAGCTTGCGACGTTGCCTCTTTTAATTGGATCTAAAAGAATCCGCTTGATGGTGCTGGAGTGCGTTAACGTTATAGCGTTTCGTGGGAGCTGCGCCTGCGCAGCTGCGCATGAGAGGACAAGAGGGCGCCCGAGTGAGGGACGCGATATGTTTTCAACCTTAGTGCAATTATTCTCACCCGCGCTTACGACCTTATCGCGAAAACTCATAAAGAGCATCCTTTACCTGGTCTCTCTCATACCCCTCACCATCTTTCTCTCTCTTGTAACGCCAGGCATAAAATCTCACTTTTCTGACCTCTTTGCCACGTCGGTTTTCATCTTCCCTCGAATTTCGAAGCATTCGCAGGAACGACTCTTTTCTATGTGTCCAGATACTATGACGAGGCACTTTAACGGACACCCTTAAATCCTTTTACTGTCAATTATATTCTTTCGCCCATTTCCCTATCAATTCACCCTTCGTAAATAGTAAATTGTCGTGTATGTGTAAAATGTCGAATTAACGAGGGAATTTCAAGGATTTCTCTCTTGGGATGTAAATTTGGATATTGGATGGAAAACGTATTATTTATGTTTGGGGTTGACGTTTGCAACGTTGGAATTTGCAAGCTGCATCGATGGAATTGAGATTTGCATTATTGACATGCAAATTATATACATGGGGTTGAGATTTGATTTGATTAAATGCAAATTGTATCCATGGGGTTGAAGTTTACATCTTTGAAATGCTAACTGCCAATTCATGGGGTTGAAACTTTCGTTTTTGGTTTTCAAAAAGTTTTTTTTTATTTTTTATCTTTATTATCAGTCAAAAATATACTTCGTAGATTTTCGTTCCACATTGCCGAATGAGAATCTCAAATAATATTTGCATAATATTTGCTGTTCTGTGAAAAGAAATTTTGAATAATTATTATTTTCATTGCGTTCCAACGATGTAAATTTCGCTGTCGTATCGTTGGAAAATTCATTGGATGCTGGAACGTTAACATCTTTCTCTAAGCTATATGTCCTAGAGAATTAAAAAAAATGAAAATATCACTTTTTTGACCTCGTTTAAACGAGTAACGTTTAATCTTCAAATAAAAGTGTTTCCAGCTGTTTATGCAGAAAGAATATTTTTTTAACACTGTAATAGCTAACTGGATAACCCGAAGACTACTACCCATTGTGCTGATCGCCTACAACCCAAAAGGGGCTGAGTAGAAAACTCAAACTTCGATTGACCAGAAGGCTCAAAATTCCGAACTTAAATAGTCCGAAACTAAAAATTTCGTAAAGTTTTACGAAATTTGTTTGGGTTTGTTTGGGTTAGTTAGTTTGATTTTAAACCCTTGATTGTAAATAAACCTAAACCAACCCAAACATTTACGAAATTTGTAGCATCGGTAAATTCAAATTCGAAATTTTGAGCCTGGTCAATCGAAGTTTGGGTTTCCTACCCCACCCCACCTAAAAAACAAGTTGCACACATTGCCATACTAGGAGCTCGATTCAACCCTGATGAAATCCTTCTCCATTCGGAAGCCTCATTTTTTGTAATAAAAAGATATATTATATATTCATTTATGCAGTTCCAAAACTCTGACTAGTATGACATATGTATACGTACACTTGAGCACGGTTTTACACGATAATCTCCATACGTATATGTATCTAATCGTTTAACGCGAGGTCGTCATTAAGATACTCGCTAAAAGCGATTTGCTATAAACGTGAATTCTCGTGAATATCTACGAAAACATATACGAAGCCTAAGGACTCGGGAAGTTTAATGGCTTGACATTTTCTTTCAACCGGTAAAGTGGAAATCGAGGTGCCTGTTTATTATACGAGAAGAGCCCACACCGAGTTCTGGATTGACGTTTCGGGAGTGTAGATTGTTGTTTCGATATCGCAATTAAATAGTTACGTCACGTTATTCGCCCTTGAATTATTTCTTTTCAATAAAGTTTTAATTTTTGTTTCAAAAAGTGAGATTTATTCAATAATTTAATTATCCAGGTATTGAATATTAATACTTCTTTTCAATGAAGATTTAATAGTAATTATGCAGACGCGGGGATCTCCAACTCAATTTTGACGAGAGATTTTTTTTTGTCATCAATTACTTTAATTAATCACCACGAGTGATTTTCAGCCGGTGGAGGCTGACATTTTTAATTATTAAACCCAAACAATCTTAATTATTTCTTAAGTTATGAGGTTTTTTGGGCTTGTTTGGGTTTGGCCCATTTCGGTAAAAAAATCGGCTCATTTTGACGTATAGACGTCGAAGTATACGAAAATGCCCAATTTTATTGCATTTTTCGCCAAAATTCAAAACCTCATAACTTATGAAAATAATCAAAAATGTCAGCCTCCGCCAGCAAAATATCACTAACGATGTCTAATCGAAGTAATATGTAGCAACAAAAAACACATAATTACCGATTTAATTATTGTTTAAAAAAACGAAATTCTTAAAAAATAAAATTACCCACGTCGTTTTATAAAATATCTGTCCAAAATAAATAAAAAAAACATACGAACAATGGTACATTTTATCTAGGCAGAAGTAACTTCATTCGGTCGTTTCTAGGGCGTTTCTGTGCCTGGACAGAATTCCGTAATCAATATTCCGCTTTCCTACATTGCTGTTCCATCTTGTTTCTATTTTGTACAATTGAATCCTCGATGCAAGATGTCACCGTGTACGACAAATTGGAACATCTTTAATATCTTCTTCGATAAGTTCGTCTCAGCTGCGATGCTGCTTTTCAACGACGATACTCGTTCCCCAGGCGGTGTAAATTCGTTGAGAACTTCCAATTCCCCCGTCACTGAAACATTCAACTGTTGAAACTTCGGTGATATCGTATGACCAATTATCGAACATCGATGCTAACAATTCGAGCTACACATAACAGCGACTCTGAGAAATAGGTCAAACGTTAACGTCTTCACGAAACAGAGTAAAGAAATAGTACAATTGTAGAGTCTGATTTATAAACTTATTCGTAATATACGATGAGCTACGAAAGGAAAACGTAAATAATGGATAAACGTAAAATAAACATGTACAAAAATATCAGTTATAACAGCGTTGAAATTTACATCCTTAGAAGGCGATCAAAATGATGTTTTTTTTTTCAAAATTTCCTTCCTCAATTCTAAGAAAAGAAAACTCTGAAAATCAAGAGGAATTTTTTAGCATTCTGCTTTAAGAACGTGCAATCCAAATCCGCAAAACATATTTTTTTTGTTATAGTAACAAACGGTTATAACGTTGTTGGAATTCACATCCTTAGAACCCAACGAAAAAGATGTTCTTTTCAATTTTCAAAATTTCCTTCCCCAATTCAATTCAAAGAAAACCCTAAAAATCAAAAGAGTATTTTTTAGCATTCTCCTTTAACAACGTGCAATCCAAATCCGCAAAACATATTTTTTTTATTATAGTAATAAACGGTTATAACGTTGTTGGAATTTACATCCTTAGAACCCAATGAAAAAGATGTACTTTTTCATTTTCGAAATTTCCTTCCTCATTTAAAAAAACAAGAAAACCCTGAAAATCAAAAAAGTATTTTTTAGCATTCTTCTTTAACAACGTGCAATCCAAATCCGCAAAACATTTTTTTTTTGTTATAGTAACAAACGGTTATAACGTTGTTGGAATTTACATCCTTAGAACCCAACGAAAAAGATGATCTTTTCAATTTTCAAAATTTCCTTCCCCAATTCAATTCAAAGAAAACCCTAAAAAATCAAAAGAGTATTTTTTAGCATTCTTCTACAGTACCGTGCAATCCAAATCCGCAAAACGCAACTTTTTATTTAATTAAAAAAGGAGTGGAAACAAAATGAAATTCATTGAACGTTGAGATGCAATCTTGAAGGCAGTCGATTATAAAATCATTACGAAAATGAGTTTCGTACACGTCGAGCCATCTACTTATCCGAGCTGGATCAATGAACGACACAGGTTCAGGAAAGACTCATAGAGCTGCCCGTAAAACAAAGGAAGGAAGATAATGTGGTATGACACGAAAGAAGCAACCTGCGTCCAGTTATAGAGTATACCTATGCCGATAATAGTATCGAACCACTGAAAGAGTAGGTACCCATTTTCCTCTGGATACGTAGTACAGCCGGTAAGACGAAGAGTAACGTTTCAGCCCGATCGCATGCCACAGCTATATTAATCATCGGTAGCCTGTCGTGCGCTCACCCTGTTGTTTCGCGTTATACTCTACACCGCCAATCGGTACACGTCTTGACGACCATACCTTCAACTGCTGTTCTACGCACGTCAGCGAGAACATCACCCTTTCTCCGTACCGACGATGCAACCCCAATCGAATAACCGAACATTAACCTGCCGCCTACCCAAGTTCCTTTTTTTTTTTTCTTATATTCCGATTAGTCTGCCTATTTTCTGCAAGGCCGACGGACGTAGCTCTGGTAACTTTGAGGGCTGACGTCGAAAAGCCATTACTATTAATATTCATTACTGTTAATTAACGGGGTGTATGAACAACCGTTAATGATTTAATAAATTAATAATAACAACCGTTAATAATAATAAATAGCAATGATAATAATTTGATTATTAGGGGTTATTGTTATTAATTATTATGAACGGTGATTGTTGTTAATTATTATTATTATTCACGTGAAAGAAATGTGAGTAATGATAATAATAATAATAACCGTTAATTATTCAATAATAATTCAATAATTAAAACGGTTGTTACTATAGCCGTTTTAATTGCGAACGACGCTTGAATTATTTTTTCTTGTCAAACTTCAATAATAATCATTTTCGAAGTGAACACTCGCATCAATTATTAGAAAAATCATTACGATAGGAGATAACCAGTACTCTTTTTTTCTTTGTCTTTCTTCCTTGTTTCATCGTCTTTGGTCTCTCATACTTCTTTTTTACCTTTTTTTTTTCATTTTCGATTTTTAACTTCAATATTTTTACTCCGAAAATCATTCTGTTTATTCAATTTCCAAAATTTCGATTTTTAATCCAAATATACAAAATACGAATTTGAATGATAATAAAAATAAGAAAAAAAGGAATTTCGTTGGCGATCCAACGATGCAAGCTTTGGGATAATAAAGCCTGCAAGTGTATTCGTTGGGACTGACAAAAAAAAAAAAAGAATAAGCGCACAGTCCAGAGCGACACGTACTGGATTATCCCTGTTGCGTCGGGGATGGATGGCCTCGCAACTCTTGGAATTTTTATAAAAAATATTTTCGAGATTAATTAAAAAATACCACGTAGCCCGAACGCGAGATTTCGTTTCGAGGGTGCCAAGAACGGTGCTTAGGGTACGCCCTGTGTCCAGACGCAGGAGGGTTGGAGAAGTAAAAGAGAGATCGTTAACTGAATTCATAGCAGCGAGGGCACACTCGTATACAGGGTGTGGCGTAAATAGTGGTCCACCATTAAGGATTCGATATACCAGATAGTTAACTTTAACATATTAATATTTTAACCATTTTTTATACTTTTCTTTTATGCTTATTTTTATACTTTTATACTGTTATATTTTTATTTATTCGTATAAAAATACAAGGGTTTCAAAAAAAATGTCGTGAGAAATGATTGTTTTTTTTTTTATGGATTATATTTTATTTTTGCCACACCCATTTTTCACGATTGCTCTATTATTCAGCAGCGTAGAAAAATAATATAAATAGAAAAATAATCGTTATTGTTGAAAATACAGCTAAATTTGTAACAAAAAATTATAAATTCGTAAAAAAAAATTTTTTTTGAGCCCCTTGGATAAAAATGATAAAAATAATAATTTGTTATAGTTAACTATTTTAGTAAATTGAATCCTTAACGGTGGACCACTATTTACGCCACACCCTGTATATACGTGGATGTTAAAGCTTGTTCGCGTGGGTGTACAGCATAAGGTCACACTGATATGGGTCCGAGGTACGAGATACGACCCGGTGGAATGTCTTGTTAGGTCGTGACACTGGGGGAAAGCGTTTTTCACGGAGTCTAAAATTCGAGAGATTAAGGTTTACCTTTAACGCTGGTGTTAAACAGGAGAAACTCGATGCTTTCGTGGGGAAGAAACAGTTTTTTCATTTTCATTATCGGTTATATCTTTATTTGTCCTCTAAACGACCTTCAAACGCATGTTTTATTATTCAAAAGCATTTTCAGTTTTTTTTTTTTCATTTTCATTGTCGTTTATATATTTATTTATCGCTTGAACGACGTTCAAACACGTTTTTAATTATTTAAAAAAATTTTTACGATTCGACAAATCGAATCGGAACGAACCTTCCAATTCACATTTTATTCTCTATTTCCCATTAAATTTGATACCCCGAAATTTGATTTTTCATTTCGCGCAATTCGATTTTTTTTTTGTTTTCATTATCGGTTGTACTTCTGTTTGTCCTTTGAACGACCTTCGAACGCATGTTTTATTATTCAAAAGCATTTTCAGTTTTTTTCATTTTCATTGTCGTTTATATATTTATTTATCGCTTGAACGACGTTCAAACACGTTTTTAATTATTCAAAAAAATGTTTACGATTCGACAAATCGAATCGCAACGAACCTTCCAATTCTCATTTTATTTTCTATTTCGCAATTAATTTTATACCCCGATATTTGATTTTTTATTTCGCACATTTCGACTTTTTTCCCCCTTTTCATTTTTTTACTTGTCATTCAACCCCGCGATCGTGATTCTCTGCGGTTGCTGACGTGATGGAAACCTACATGCTCCCCGTGGTTTACAGTTACGATCGTGCGGGCAGCTTGCGACGCGTTACGATGGTCCCTCATGAAATTATCACCTCTATCTTCATCATTGGGCTACATACGACCTCACTTTGACAGTCATTGATCAAGCTTAACTCGATTTTGGTCGCACTGGAAATTTCACACTCGAATACCTCCGATCTGTGGTCTTTTACGATTCCCGAAGGATTTTTGGTGTTAAGCTGATTTTAGTGGAATTTAATAAAATTCATTCCATTTTTAGTGTCTAAAAAAAATATTTACATGACCAAAAAAAAAAAATGCGAGTCAGAATCGACAAGAAAAAAAAACAAATTGCAAAAATTATTTTTCATTGAAAAATTATAGTAGCTTGCGAATTTTGAGCTTTTGGTGAGCTAATTGATTATTTACGAACGACCAATTACTTAAAATCGCTGAAAATATATTTTGCTAAAAATGATTTATCCAGTTTTTGGAAAAATCGATATCGATCGGAAATCGTTTAACTATAGATTTCGAGACAAAAATAATTTACTCAATTAAGTTATTTTCATTAAAGGTGATACCTTTTTTTAAGGCCTTATTTTTTTCTGAGCTAGTCCAACGAAATTAATTCTACCAACATTTCTTTTACGCTTTACGAAGAATTTACTTTGTATAAACGATAATATGATAAATAATTTTTAATAAAAGAATTTTTTATCACAATTTTCTTATTTTTTAAACTAGCTCAATACAAACACTTAAATTCCTTAAAAGTTTATAGTTTCGGAATTATCGTTTGTAATTCCAGAAAATCGGACTCCAAACGAGGAAAGTTACTTGAAAATGATTTTTCAGCACTTTTATCCTGAATTTAGGGCGAGGATGATGCACATATATGAGAAAGTACACATTTTACTTATATACGAATATAGACATTTTTATTACGATATTCGTACAATGCGAGCCTACGCGACTCGAGTGCCATTAATTCCGAAGAGAATAAATTCGTCGTTTCGGTAACCGGTTCCGAAGCTCATGCGCTGTCTCAAATGGCCCTTTGCGGCTCTAGAAAGTAAAGTTTAAAAAATGTGCGCCGTCAAGCCGGCCTCTACATCTGCGATACCAATCCGTTGCTTCCTCGTATATTCTTTTTTGTTGTTATTTTTTTTTTATAGGTAATTGGCGGCGGTTCGACCGACAACAAAATCCGTACCTAATGCAACACGGTGAACGTAAAGATTTCACGCAAAATTAGCGGACTCCCAAAGAGCCAACGCTTTACCTGATTTACTTATTTTTCTCAAAATCGTCACTGTCCATCGCGCCAACGACGTTCTTTTGATCATGACTCGTATTATGGGGTTCAAATTTTCACCGGAATGCAACGATTTTTTTTCGATTTTTTATCTTCATTATTATTATTTAAAATTATATTTAGGTTTTCAAAATAGTATTTTTGTACTTTAAAAATATCTTTTGAAATAGTATTTTTATATTCAAAAAATATCTTTTAAGATAGTATTTTTATATTCAAAAAATATCTTTTAAGATAGTATTTTTATATTCAAAAAATATCTTTTAAGATAGTATTTTCATATTTTAAGAATATATTTCAAAGTGTATTTTTATATTTAAAAAATATCTTTTAAAATAGTATTTTTATATTTAAAACATATATTTAAAAATAAAATTCTTATATTTAAAAAATAACTTTTAAAATAACACTCGTATATTTTTCAAAATGATATTCGTATATTTGTGTAGACTTCTTAAAAGTCGTAAAAAAAAAACATATTTAAAGTTGAAACAAAATAATATTCGTCGGGTTACAACGTTGAAAACTTCAACGCCGTACGATCGCCGGATCTCGTGTTTGATCGTCGGGCCTTTCTCTTTCTCTCGAAATGGTTAAGAACCGATACGTCCAGTCGCAAATTGCTACATCTGCGCTGAATAGATCTCCGCTCATGTGTCTTCAATTGGGGTTAACGTCACCGTTGAAATTCTTCTTTTTTTTTTTTTTTCTTAATTATTTCTCTTGTCTTTCTTAACGATGAAAATTCTCACGCGATGTTGAAGGAAAGACCTTAAATCAATTACCGTACTTAGTTGTATAGTTGTATACGTGGAATTGGGTTGCGTTTGTGCAATCCAATATAATCCAGCCTAACTATCGATCGTATTCCTTAGGAGGTGCTAAACTTCCATTCGAAAACATCGTATTGGAACGTACCGGTGTTTCCAATAAAACAAAAAACGGGCGCGCAGTGGAATATCGTCGTCGTGTCGTACAGGGCTCTTTATCGAACAAGTTTATTCGATAACAATCCCGCGGCATAGTTTTCTTCCAGTCATAGGCAACACTTGCAGCGAACGAGGATACAAACTCGGAATACTACTCGACAGCAGATGGTACTTTAAAAAAAAAAAAAAAAAAAAAAAAAAAAAAAAAAGATAAGGTTTGGAGTTGCGATCCACTCCAGTCTTGGATTCAACTCTCTTTTCTGAAGTGGACGAATTCGAGGTGACCAAAGAGTTGAGCTCTGCAAAATCGAAAAATGCCTGAACGTTAATAACGTTGCATCGTTGCCTTTGCGAAAATAATGATTACGTTGAAACAGAATATTTTTTCTGGTACAATTCAATTGCAACCGTTATCCAAATATTTTTTGGGGATTCTCTTTTGGAGTTTTACCACGAATCTTCCGATATGGGATTTTAGATAATGGAGATGAGAGATCGGATTAAAAATTTCACAACACTAAAAGATAACAGTTTTTCCTAACCTGAAGTAATTTTGAAATCCATCTGGATGACGAGGACATTTTTAATCAGTTGAAAATTACCAAACCCCCAATGATTATCGTTGAGTACTCAAAGTCCCCTTCTGCACAAAAAGACAAATTTTCGAAATCTCTTTGACGAGATTAATGAAATCAGTAAAAAAAGAATTGAATTTTCATACTTCTTCTTACATAATTTCAAGTGTTACAATTTTTGTTCTTTTTGAGAATAAAACGACGGTTCTTTTAAAATAATATATTTATAAGAATAAATAACGGTTTTTTTTTAAATAAGAAAAATAATTTCGTATGTTTTTTTTTAATTGTTTGAAATACGAAATAAAATTTGAGTCCATTTAAGGGCAGCTCGTTCTTCGAAGACTGCAGTTTTCATACAATTGTCTACAGAAAAACACTAATTTTCACAATCTTTTTAACGAGTTCAATGAAATCAATAAAAAAAAATTAAATTTGCATACTTCATCCTACATAATTTCAAGTGTTCGAATTTTCGTTCTTCTTTATGAAAATAAGACGGCGGTTCTTTTAAAAATAACATATTTATAAGAACAAATAACGATTCTTTTTAAAACAAGACAAGTAATTTTAGTGTTTTTTTTTAATTGCTCGAAATACGAAATAAAATTTGAATCCAATTAAGGGCAGCTCGTTCTTCGAAGACTGCAGTTTTGATACAATTGTCTACAGATGTCCCAACAGTTATTTCAACATTCGAGGTCGAGCGGGAGTATGGCTATGTTCGCTGTAAGCAGCAAGCAAGCAAGAGTGTGGAAAACACGTGATGCTATATTGCAAAGTGCAAAGCGCACGAGGACGGGGGCTGCTGCGTGCTCAGAAATAAAAAAAAAAAACAAAAACAAAAAAACAAAACGAAACAAAAGAAACAGTAGGTCCCTCTCCCGACGGGGAAGGAGCAATGCGCCTGGACACTTACCGTGCATATACAGTTTCTCTAGATGCAGCGATTAAGAGTGATTCACGATCCGTCCGGGGCAGATGGCGGTCGCTTTCCTAATGAGTTGTAATTAATGGTTTAGGTATGCGTGTACAGCGACACGTATACCGGGGAGTCACACTTTCTCAGAAAAGCGCAGGCTCAACTTTCATAGGTATATCCCGGTCGTTCCTTAAGCGACGTACTGATGAACATGTGTGCAAGTCAGTGTGCGGTTCTGTATAACTAAACGCGTATTTGGACATATATATATCAATTCACCAGAAGGAGGTTAAATAAAAACTAGTTAAAGACAGGCCATTTAGGCGTATCGAGCGTATAACTGTACATTTTCCTTGAATAGTTTTGTCGACAAAGTACACCGCTATTTTCCATTAATTTGCGGACTGTGGTACGGAATTCCGAATCACGCACTACCTGTTTGGGAAAGGAGCTATTTGGATGACGTAAACACTTTACGAGTAGCAATTTTAATCCCACATATGGATATCACAAATCCTACATTTTTTTGTGAGAGATTCCAAAAACATTTTTTTTCACCTTGGTTCAGTCGCACTTTTCATGGGGAGAAATTCGTATTAGGTTTTTCTTACGTGTCGTATTTTATTGTTCGGACTTTTAGCGTTTGAATGATTAAGAGAAAGTTTTTACGACTGCTTGTTAGGAACGTTGATTTTTAAATGCTGACATGCGCAGTAGACTTCTATGTGTCTAATTATTAAATTCCAGATTTTTTAGAGCTTCAGATTTATAATTTTAGTTAAGATAAAATTGTTGAGTCGGTTTTGATAGATTTTACAGGGGGTTGATAAAACCATCCGTCACAATGACGCAGACCTTCAAATTGATAGTACGAAAATTCTTGAAGATTTTACTTAATTAAACATTTTTACTTAATTTAAAAAATTTTACAAATAAGTCGCTCAGTGTTTGTTGAAATATATATTGTTCTACTATGGACTCGAAGTTTTTCTCATTTTTTAATTCCTCAGATCCATTATTTGGCGAAATATTTTTATTCAGATTTGAATTCTGGGTTATCACAATAAAGGTTTGTATAATTATTAAAGTATTCCACTTACGATTTTAGTGAAAAAAAAGAGAAATTAAAAAATAACGATTTTCGTTGCAACGTTGCGAACTTCAATCTCATGCTCTACTTGATAGTTAGATTACGACATCAGCCATGATCGAAGGGATATGGACAAAAGTCTGACGTTAACGTATCGATGATCGATGAAGCCAGGTGTTTATCAATAAGTTTGAGTGGGACGAGCATTTTACGCAGAAACATTTTCATCGATCTGGAAACACTTGGAATTCCTTGAGCGCGTGGCTCGACGAGTACATACCTAAATATGGTTTCAAAACTTACCAGCTTGACTTTTTCCATTCATTGCTAAACGCTCAACTCTAACCAGCGATTCAACCAGGTTCCTCCAACACTCGTTCTCATATGAGACATTTGCCATCTTCTCATTATCCACCGCAACGAACATGTATGGCCCCCATTCTAGGTTAGGTAATTAAGCAGAGTGCCAAGGTTTCCGATTACTCTCAGAGATTTTATGCTTTGCCATATCTGTACATATGTACATCCCTCAAATGACGCGCCGTCTAGGCATGGATAAGACATCCCCAGGTGAGCAAACTCGCTTTCGACCTCGCCGCGAAATATTCGTGCTCTCGTGTGTACGATCGTTTCAACGTGATTGATGCTGCTTCCAAGTTTCGTCTCGTAAGGAAATATTCAAGTCCAGCGAAAAGAAAAAACAAAGAAGAATTGCGAAAAACCCGGAAATTGGATAAATTAGATCAGCGAGAGGGTTCTTGAATGCAAATGAAAATCGCAGTGCGATTTTTTGCAGTTGAGTTTGTTTGGGTTTGTTTGGGTATAGTAAAATAAAAAAGAGAAAAGATTGTAGAAATCAGAAATATTGAAATATCGATTACAAAACTCTATCCCAATCTCCGAATTCAAATCCTATTAAAAAACAATCATTCGCAAGACGTTTGATTAAAAAAAAAAACGATCCGATATTCTGACGTTGACACCAGGAGTTTTGAATTCTGACGCTTCTATCGAATGAACGTCATAGCGACAGCTGTTGAAAGAAAGGTACGCTTAAAAGACAAGCCGCG
Organism: Ophioninae sp. B BG-2022a; assembly: GCA_030522765.1. NCBI lineage: Eukaryota > Metazoa > Arthropoda > Insecta > Hymenoptera > Ichneumonidae > Ophioninae sp. B BG-2022a. Next base: position 5,435 of record JAPYZJ010001422.1, on the reverse strand, counting down.
ACAAAAGCGAACAATTTTCACGGGAGCAATTATCGAAAAAAAACTTCTTTGACGATGTTCGATCCAAAGAGGACTAAACGTGAGGCAGGTTGGTGTAAAATGCATTATACCCAACGCGAAGCTCTTCTACTCTCGCGCTAACTCATAGATGTAGACCTTATCCCCTTTTTCACGTATTAAAAGAGCACTCCACCCCAGGGGCCAGAAAGGGCGCATGCACAAGGCACGCGAGGGAAAAGAGAGCAAAGCCTAACATACATGGACAACTACGGTCTCAACCGTGTCCGCCTACATCGCTTTTCTTCGCTGCCCCTCCACATTCATTCCAGCTTCCAACACACGCCTCAATCTCTCCCCGGAGATTATCGTTAAAAGAACCGGTAGACCGCGAGAGAAAGCGTCTGTATATTTCCTCGCAGCCTCTTTCTCTTCGGTAAACCCTGAACGCTCTCCTGCGTCCTGGCCTGGTCCCTCTTAACTGCACCCTTAACCGTGTCTCGTCAGTCATGTTATTTCTCATTCTCTCACGATTGAGGGAATAATTCTTTTTTTTTTTCGACGTATATACTCGCTGAGTAACAATTGAGGTGTAAATAAGTAACTACCGAGAACTAAGACTGGCGAACGCTCGATTGGCTTCGTTCTTACTTCGAAGTTGAGCAGCGTTGCGCAAAGCCAATACTCGGAGCGGTGACCGCTTAGTCGTACATCGATTGGGGAATCGAATGGTCAGACGATCCTTTCGACATCAAGTGGTGTAGAGCGACGGTCAAGTTTCCATCAACGGAATGCAACCAAGATCGCTTTTTTAACTTTCAAAATATTAATTTTACAATATAAATTATTTAATAAATTATTCATTTAAAAAAATGAAAAATAAGAATGTCATTGTTGCTTCGCCAACCGTGTCAAATTCAAACCCATTGCTGCAGGTATATTTCGATCTAACGGTTTGTACACTCGAAAATCAGGATTAGGGGTTCATCTATTCTGGCAAGTGTTTTTTACAGTTTACCTGTGCCCATGAAACGGAAATTAGGTTAGATCGATGAAATGTCGATACGCAGTGATATGTGAAAAGCTTTAATTGGGAAGGCTGGATACAAAGAATCACTATACGTAAAATTGGAATCGAACCTCGACTGCCCATTCATCAGTATGACTGATGGACATTTTCTATGAATCTCTAGCTCGCGGTTCTGTGCAATTGGGCTTGTAAAAATTTACGTTTTTCACCTCCTATTTCTTTTTGCTTGATTCGAAACAGCGCGGAGTCTCTTTTGGTGCGTCAATCAGTGATCGATCCGAAAACTCCAGCCAGAGGCTCGTTATCTTACGTGCACAAATCACAGCGGTTCGATTCGATTATGTATGATTCCTAATATCACTAGGATTTTCATTATGCTTGATAAACCATCCCTGTAGATGGTTGCCATAATATCCAGAGCTACTTTGGGACTTTGAACAGATTACGATCAACGAGTTCGTGGCATTAAAACTTTCATTGATGTTTTGGTTAAAGCTCCTTATCAACGACCTTTGTCCAGTTCCTCACGGATTGGCCTGATTGCATTAGAAATGCGTAGGGGAAAAGTTGGGCTTACGTAAATGTTCATGCAACGGGACGTTTTGCTTCTAACCCTAAACACGAGAAATCGGAATTTCTTGATTCTTTTCTCATTTTTTTAGATCCTTAGATCTATCATTTGGCGAATTATTATTTTTTTCATATTTGAATTCTAGATTATCACAATAAAGATTTGTATAATTATTGAAGTATTTTAATTACGATTACAGTGAAAAAGAAATAGAGAAATTAAAAAATAATGATTTTCGTTGCGAACTTCAACCTCGTATTTCTGGTTCCTCCACAGTTTACAGAATGAGCACTTTAAACATTTGGCTCTTTGATAAATGGTAGCCTAAAGTTTGATGAACTTGAATACTCCGTTTTAGCCTAAAACATTGTTTGACTGTAAAAATTGTTGAAAATTTTAGTTCGATTCCTGGTATCTAGAAAATATCTAGAAAAATAATATTTAAGTATTTAGAAAGTATCTGAAATATCGCATTGTAGTCTCCAACACAATATGCCTCGGCGGAAACGTACTTCGACTAATTCCAATGGAAAGTGACAAATTCTAAATAAGCAGTAAGATGCAACTGAACACTTTGTAAATATTAAATTCCGGTCGGATGAAAACGGGTTGCAAAGGGCCATCAGATATTCATTGCTTTGACCTCACACACATACCTTTTCGCTGCTATCGTCCGCTCTTTTGCGAATGTGTCAGTTGACTTTACACTGCACTCGAGCTACGCTATACCATATTTACGGTGAGCAGGGGGAGAGGTAGAAACTAGGGAAAATTCGTCCATTTCTGTAGAAATCCACAACAACTCATGCAGAAATATGAATCGGGAAAAGTATATTTCCTGAACCGCCATTCCTAGCCAATATCAGGCTTTGGTTGGGCTTCCATGCTTTAACATTACAATAATCAGAGAATACATGTATCATATTGTTACATTCGATTATTTGTATCTTCGATGACGCAGAAACTTATTATTTAATAATAAATCGGGATTTCATATTTTAAAAATGTCAAAGTTATGCCCAGGAAATGATTTGCCCCGATGACTAACTATCAGATATATATCCTAAACAAACCCAAACAAAGCCAAACAAATTAGAAAACTCATCGTCTTCGATAAAATGATTGTATCATCGTTCGTCGAAATAAGACTTTGGAAAAAAAATATTTGAAGACGAGTGTTAATTGATCGTTTTGCACCACACCTACGAATAAATACTTAATTACGCGGAAGGTAGAGCGTTGAACCTAAAAGATCGAAGTGGATGGAGTGACTTGAGAATGTTTCGTGTACACAAACTCCAAGGTACACCCCCTTGTGTACCAACACATCAGAGGTAATTAGAGCAAAAGTTTTAGCGACTTGTAGGTATTGGACACTCGTGTCTACACCATGGTATTTTCGCGCAATATCTCTGATATACCTGTACAGTTGTCTCTTTTGAAACGCTACGGTTCTTCAAGTCGATTCAACCTGTATAGATATGGCATGTGATGGATTGGGCATCGCGGGTTTTAATATTGTATGTGCACGATGAGAGGTCGCTGCTGAGACCGTGTGAGACCACTCGGCCATTTGCCAGTATGCCGGTGAATCGAAACCACAGTAGACTCGTCCAGCTGACCACAAATGCACCATCAAGCAGCTCATACACTACCGTATGAGCCTAGATGCGCGCACGTTTACGACTTTGAAAGATCAGTTCGTGCCAACTTCAGAATATCCATTGGGTACCAACGTCATACCGATAGAGTGTTCCAACTGGATCCCAACGATCGATTTCTAATGTGCAAAAAATGTTCAAGGGTCAACCGATCCATATAGAAACTCCGCATATTTTATTGGGATCGGATAGGAAACCGGAACTTCGAATGACCAGAAGGCTCAAAATTCCGATTTTTCATCGTCTGAAACTACAAATTTCGTAAAGGCTCAGGAAATTTGTTTGGTTTTGTTTGGGTTCGTTAGTTTGATTTAAAAACCGTTGATTTTAAATAAACCCAAAAATTAACGAAATTTGTAGTTTCGGTATATTCAAATTCGGAATTTTGAGTCTTTTGGTCATTCGAAGTTTGGGTTTCCTACCCGAACCCATTTTATTCCGAGCTGATTAAAACTCCTGCGCATGCTTTTATACTGTTTTATAAACCGAAATGATGCGCAGATATCATCAACAGCTGGACATTACGTATGCAGAGTTTCTTCGACACTTTTGCTCAATTTGCATTTACTCGAACATTCAATTCAGAAATGGATAGGAATGAGCTCCAGAACATGAAAAAACTTCGTTGGAAACATTAATTCATTATTTACGAATATCCGTCGCCTTATCGAGCGAAATACGATGACCCTTGTTCGTCTACGATAAGTACTGGAATAAGCGAGAAATCGATTCGAATGGACGAACACACTCGTGGAGGACGGTACCCGTACCGTAATACGCAGGTTTGCCTATCACACAAACTTGATCGGTGCACAGTATTCTCGCGAGGAACGAAATATTTAATGCGTATTTTCAAATATGGATGAATATGAATATGGAATATGGAAACTCGGGAGGAGTCGAATACAATATGTAAAAGCTGTTTTGTAAGTTCTCGTATTGAACAAGATAACACGTTAATCACGATACAAATATATATTTTTTTTCTACGTACTCCCCTCCAATCTCAATAGACTCGTTCCATAAGAGCTCTAGAGCTTTGATGCCAGTCCTATAGGCGAATCTCTTCAACTCTTAAAAAAACTGTTCTACCTCCTCTATAACCTCCTCATCATCAAAGTTACTCATTTTGTCATCGTCGAATACGAAGGCTCGCACTTTCCTTGCTTTTCAATCCTTTTCTTCCCTAATTAGATTCCGGGTCATATTTATTTTTTACACCCGATCAACAAGTTCGAAAGTTTATTGAAAAATAGTCGAGTAACGTTTTGAAATTTAACGTAGAGTTGACTAGAATATGAAGCTATAAGTGCCAGTTTTGATTTATTTTTGTACGTTTATCACTCTTATTTTTTTTATTTATCTTTATTACTTTTCGTACCCCACTTATCAGTAAGTCCGAGCACTTTTCAAAAAAACCCCAAAAATCAGTCTATACTGATTTTTGAAAAACTCATCTGCATTTATTCATCTTTCAATTAAAAAAAATTAATCTTTCTAGTCGTTGTCGTAAATTATGTGTTTTTAATCAAACCTTTATTTTTCCGATTTTACTTTTATATGTGGAGCAAGATGGACACAGAAATGGGGTTATCATCACAGTACATTTTTCACATTTTTGCTCATAAAAAAGGTTTTAGTACCTACACCAAAACGCTAGCCCATTTTTTTCTGTAGAGCTGCACGTATGTGAGTCGTTCTCATTAAGCTCGTCAAATAATTGGCTCGCCTTAGGAAAAATGCAAGTGAAATTGGAACGGTGTCGTGCGATCGAATTTTCCGTCGACCTCGGTAAATCTGCAGCGGATACGAAGGGTACATTAAAGAACGTGTGAGACTATGATTTCTTGTCAAAAATACAAAGCTTCGAATGGCACAAAGAGCTCAAAGGCGGCCATGGAAACACTGAAAATTAACTTCGTTCCTGTGCGCCGTGAAATTGCACAATCATGGATCCTTCATCACGACATCGCTCCGAGCCACACATGCATGTTTGCGAAGTAGTTCCTGAGGGAAAAGTCAGACTTCCCTCTCTCCGTTCCAATTTTCCATCCCAATCTACATACGGTATTGGCACCGTTCTATTTACTGTTGCTTCCAATACTGAAATCACGCTCGAAAGGAAATCATTCAGTATCGATAACACCTGGAGAATTGCTACTGTCAATTTTGACAG
>JAPYZJ010001421.1:0-27694 GCA_030522765.1 Ophioninae sp. B BG-2022a | reverse complement strand
AACGGACAACTTGTACGAGTTGGTCGTCATAGTACTTTTTTGTTCACTTGAAAAGGGCTATCCAACGATATATGATTCATCTTGATTGAACACAAGTGATAACCGATACCAAAATACCCATCATCCTTTGTCTGCCGGATTTGCTTTTAAATATTTTAAAGAAATTTTTTAAAATTCGTCAAAAGTTTGGGTTTTTTTGGGTTTGTTTGGGTTTGGATTTGCCGTTTGGGTTTTCTTTTTGTTTGTTTGGGTTTGTTTACGGCGGGCAAAATTAGTATGAGGTTATTCCCCCTCCTCCTCCATACTCGCCACTCTTCGTCACAAGTCCGTAAAATAGCGACGTATTTCTAAAGTTTTACCCAAATATTTACGAGCGGAACGTATTTAGGCGTATTTTAGGGAATTCCGGCGAAGGGTGGGATTATTGAGGGAAGTTATTGAAAGCGCGCGTGCGAGCATGCACTCAGTCGATTCTCCTCTCATTGGCGGGTGTTGGAGCGAATTGGCGTCGCACACACAATATTAGAAAGAGAGAGAGAGAGAGAGAGAGGGATGCAGACCGACGGACTAACAGACAGTAGTTGGAACCCTGAGGCCGTTTCCGTTTTGCTTCCTTTACCAAGATGCCAGGGAGTGAAATAGACGCAGCGGGAGAAACACAAAGAGAGGAGAGAGAGAGTGCGAAAGGGGAGAGAGGGGAGCTTCGATGGAGCGGCAGCCAAAAGAGACAACGAGAGGGAGAGAGCAAAATGCTCGACAGCGATAGTACACCTCGTTTCCGGCCGCCTCCAGGTTTACCGGCACACAGGCAAACACAAACCCCCACCCTCGTTTAACCTGCACAGTAGTCAGTCGCGGAAGGGAATCCAATACAGGGATGCGTATGCGCACATAATCAAACATCATTCCTTCCATATATATACCCACCTCCGGAATTCCGTATATTGCACGCGTATGGTAGTGAATCGTGAGATAGGGATCGAACGCGAGGGTTGTAATGATTATCCATGACGCTGCTTGTCACTATACCTCCACGTATATGTATATGTTTATATTAGGTTCAGAAAACAATGTTTACTAGGAACTATAAGCTTTTTTAAAAAAAGCGTTTCCTGGGCCTTGTTCAGACCAACGTTCCTAATAAGGATATAGTATAAGTCCGGGGGAGATGGCCCTACTAACTGTATTAAAAAACAAGTGGATTTTACTTACTTTTTGATTTTTTTCTCAAACAAATTACACACAGTCTTGTCGCTGGCCGTGAGTTAGTATATAGTTATATTTATATAACGCCATGTGTTCGTAAACAGTCGTTTTATCGATTGGTCATCTCTCCCGTACGGCCATCTCCCCCGGACTTACCCTATCGATTGTAACTTCGTAAAAAAAATTTTTTAAATATATAATCTTCAATTTTTAACTTAAATTTTGATATCAACATGTATAATGCTGATAAATTACTATATATAATTAGAATAAAGATTCACTAAGTAATATTGAAAACATTTTTTGTTTTCGAAAGTTTTTGTATGCGAAATTTGAGAAACGCCTACGTGCGATCCCACGCGCTGCCTTTTAGTCCATTATTAGTATCCAACTATTGCTACTATAATATCCACGAGTTACACGGTTTAATTTGAAAAAAAAAAACTGACAGACATATGCACTTTTACCGAGTGTTTCATGATCCTATGGATTAGCCTATTGGAATGAGTAGACCGTGTGTGACTGATGGGAGATCGTGCCAAAAAAAAGATTTGTGTAAAAAAATGAACATCCTTATCGGGGCTCAATCTTTCTTCTCCGAAGCGAGTTTTTTTCCGACGTGCTTTGCGAATAATGGACGTTCGATCGTAACCATGGTTGGATGACAATGGACGCTTTCTACACGAAGCATCCTGGTGGAGGGATTCTGATTTCTGTTCGCGTTACGATCTACCATAGAAACTACCCTACGGTAAATTGTAGGCGTATACGCTTTTATTCAACAGATTCCAAATTCTGTAAATTTTCATTTGATAAATTTAAAAATTAGGATCGACAGAATTACTCATTAAATTTAACGTTCTAACAAAATACTTGTGCCAGTCTAAATAACTGGTCAGTCACTTCTAAAGTCTCCTGACAAAAAGATACACAAAGGAGAAAAAAATAAATCATGAAAACTCGAAAAAACGACGTTTTTGAACGCTTTGTTCTCGAATACTAGAGAAGATCGTGAGCGATGTGGTAATGCGGAAAAATATTCGATATATTTCGTGGAGAAAGTAACATCGAGGAATCTGCTTTTTCGATGTGACTTTTTCAACCACCCTGTACACAAGTGGTATAATCCTTGAACGTATACCATACGTCTGTAGGATATTTATACGTTGCTACCATTCCGTCCGACGCGTATCAACGTCACGGACTCGTCGTTTTTCGATTACGTGCCACGCTCATGTCAGGAGATAACGAAAAAAAAAGTAAAAAGAAAAAAATCCCCCACTTCCGAAGAACAAAACGTACGCACATGTGGCAAAGTCGAGGGAGCGATCCGGGAGAAAAAGCCGTACATATGGGAGCTGCTCTTGTGAGCGAGGGTGCGTACGGTTTGGAGCGATCGCCGACATCGATTGCACACGCTTGCGGCTCTCTTTCACCCGAACCTTTCATCTCCTGGTTTTTCGTCTCGCGCCGTACTGACAGCTTTCGATACATATTTCTTTGCAGATCATCCTGGGATTTTTCATTCACGGCTTTGGACCTTTCTACGCCGTATTTTGCTTTTCCCGTATCCAACTTCCGTTTCGATACCGTAAATTAAAGGGAACTAATTAGCTGGATATGACTAATTGTAAAAGAGGTGACTAATTAGCTGGAAGTAGAAAAGGGTAAGCTGTGGTGAAAGAGAAAATCGCGTAAGGTATAAACGCGTAATTGATCGACGTATCCGGAACGAGCAGCCACAATTTCAGTCGACTGATAATTTTTCATATTTTGGTGCCTGGTTGGATCTTCCAGTTTTAATTTTGTATTCTTTGTCTGCCTCTTTCTCTATTAACCGCTCCATGTAAAATTACCTGTGCCAGAGAACGTTTCTGTCCTGCTGTATTAATTTAAAAAAGTAATTTAATTTCTATCTTGGACTGCGTAGTCTTGATTTTAATATCCATCGGTTCAAACTTGTGTGTACTTTGGTAGGTATCGTGAGTATAAGATTTAACAATTGTGTAGATATATTTTTTTGTTTACTTACATGGTTGATTATTTCGAACGTAGATTCATTTGTTCCAATTGGTCGGTGGAAAATAATATAATAAAACGATTATTTGAATTGAAACGAATATCATTATTTTTCTTGGAAACGTGATTTCGTTATAAAAAAGAACAGTGATGTTTTTGGGGAAATTGTTCGATACATAAAATCAGTATCAGTTCCAGGATCAGTATCAGTATCAGTATGAGTATCAACTCATCCTTGGAAGACGTCTCCAGATATCGAACGATATTGCTCGTATCACTTCAGCGTTCTATTTTTCTTTCGTTTTCATTTGGTACGTTTTCAATTATTGGTTGGTTCTGTCTAATCGGCTAGTAATCCGGAGCACTCGTTCGCATCGACATTCTTAAAATCATTTTCATTTTACTCCACTGATCTATAATTTATTTATTTTCTTATCCATCGACCCGACATATTACCCTTTTGCCAACCGCCACACCCCGACCATTCACAGCTCAGTCACATTACTCCATTGTGTTCCAAACTGTTTTCGGTCATTTCTCTCGCTCCACTCGACTCCCTCGTTCCTTCGATCTCTTTCGGTCGAGCGATCAGCCGAGAGCACTCCATGAGTTTGCCATACTGGACAACACGGACAGCCAAGGGAGAAAGGGGAAGAATGAAGGGTCAGGAGGACTTTTGGATCGGGAGAACACGCGTTCATCTTCCTGTACTCCCGTGACACCCTGTGGGCTATTTTCCGATTGGCTAGTGTTCATAATTGAAGTCGGTGCACTGTCCCTTCGGAGGACATACAACCATCCAATGCCGTCACCACCATTCGACAACCTACATACGTGCCGGCACACAGACGTAGTAAGATCCAAAAGTTTCCGACCTGAACTATAAAATGAAGGATAAATCTCAAACAACTTTTATTATTTTTCAATATAGTCCCCTTTTATTTCAATACACTTTTCGCATCGCTTCAATAACATTTCAATTCCTTTAAAAAAATAGTCTGAAGTTTGATCTTCAAAATGTGCCAAAACCGCGGACTTCCTCTTCATCCGTGTTAAACTTTTTTCCACGCAAGTCGGATTTCAATTTTGAAAATAAATAATAATCGCCTGGGTCCAAAACGGTAAACAGCATCCAAACGTTGTTTGATTTCAGACGGTGTCCTCTCCTCTTTTGTCAAAAATTTCATCACGGCTCGATACTCAATCTTATCCATTTCGAATTTTTTGTTGACTTTCTGATTTCAAAAGTTTATAACTTTGTAAATAAATGAAATAGACCAATATTTTAAATTGTGGGTAAATCAAGAAAGTGTAATTATTCAATGTCAAGCTAGTTTAATATCATTGATTAATCCAATGCCCTTAGGCCAGAAACTTTTGGACCTTACTACGTATGTACTTACGTGCATTTTGGGGTGAAGTGCGCGTGCCCAAATGTGTACGTCGAGAATTCTGGAAGGAGAAAAGAGAGGGAAATGCTCGTAAAACGCGTGTGGCAACGGGTCCCGTGGTGCCGTTCATTTTCAGTGAGACCCTCACGGATTTTCTCCTTTTTTCCTTTTCGTCCCCGCGTTGTCTCTCTCCATCTTCTGGATCCAACCGAAATAAGGGAATACCCTTCCCGCCGTCGAAAAGCCAATAGATTCTCGATTCCACGTGGCCAAACCCACGATTCTCCACAAGAGATGTATGCCCTGAGTCAATTGGCCAAATCCTCCCCCAAACCTCTTCCATCGTGCCGCTTGCCTCTCGTGTTCTTTTTTTTTCTTTTTTTTTCGTTTTTATCACCCGACCACCTGGCAATCCCTGACAAATCCTCGGGAATCCTGATTCGGGGTGAATCGGTTCGTGGATCCGATTGGATTGCTCCGCAAATAACGTACGGTCTAATTTTGCAATCAGTGAATTGCAAGCCTCGCGATGTGCTCGCAGCTGAGTATTTATGGGACTGGAAACCGGCCGGAAGTATTTTTGGGGTTCTGGAACAATACGTGCTCATTGCGATGCACCGTTGCAAGATTATATTAATCGACCATTTGTTACTTTCAATTAATCAAATTTTGAAGGCTTGGGTCGTTCAAGTCACATTGGCCCAGCCTCATTCACGACCTACGATTATTATATTTAAATTAGATTTTTCAGGATAATGAATATTTTTAAAAATAGTGTCGTTGCGTTGAATCGGTGCAGTCTTCAACGTTATTCGTAGTTTCACAGCATAGGAAAAGTCCTAAAAGCAAATGGATCGAAGGTGTTGATGAATCAAAGTCATCGGAGACATTTGTATGACGATCTTTTTTTAGAAGATTCGATTTTATCAAATGGTCTTTTACGCCTTCATATGTTATTGCATGTTTGAGACTTATTATTTTTTCCCTTCACTTCACTCTTGACATTCCACGCAATTTCGTTTCCAGATAAAGAATTCCGATCGTTAAATAATCAGCTAAAAAATAATAGTGATCTTGCTTAACGATTTACCTCGAGCATTGAAAAAATGATCTTTTTCCTTTTATTCTGACAATGTAAACTTTGATCTCATGAAAAATCGATAATCGTTTATTGGAAACAATGGACTCGGCGCGTCACCAAATTTATACCTGAACGAAGAGTCGGTATCTTTGTTCGATCAGACCGTGTCAACGCGATTCCCAACGGGTGTACACACCAGCTGTTTCTGATCGAAGGCTTTCAATTATGAACTAATTACAACGCACACGCTTCCGCGAATGTGTACCCTGGCGAAAGCAATTACACGTACGTGCGACATCTGCCAAGCACATCTATGAACGGTTCAGGTACGGTCGCCAACGTGCATATACGTATCCGGTGCTTCTATGATTCGGCAACGTTTTGGCACGCGGATATCGTTAGTGACAAGGCCATGTGGCGATACACGGTCTCGCACAAGGGGGTTGATATTCCTAGGGGTAGCTGGGTGTATCTGTCACGAATGGCTAGGTCTTGCCGGCTAGGAGCCGCTACAAATTTTCATCACCATTTTTACCATGCTATGCCTCTGGACAAAGGAATTGTCTGCGAGCCTACAAAAATCTATAGTTTCAGTCTGCACGAATAACTCAACATTATTTTCCACTTTTGACAGAAATCCATGAATCTCGAAAATAAGGTATCGCTCGAGATGAAAAAATAGAAAAATCCTTCACCATTCATTTTTACAAATTGTCCCGAGTCTGTGGACCAACGGTCACGGTTCAATGCAAATTGATGACGTTGAAGTTGTCCCGTTGGAAATCGCCGGTCATCCACTCCTTTTTGACGTATTGCTGAATAGACCGTCTAAAAAGTTAGTCCAAAATGGAGGTTTCGTGGATTTACAAATCTAGATCATGCTGTACATGTTTAGATATAAATATAGCTTATTTAATAATAAAAATATATAATAAAAATAAAAATAAAAATAAAAATAAAAATAGTAGTTCTTACAAATTTTGATCTTCCACTTTCCACACTAATCCGACAGCACATCATACGCTCGAGGTTTTCGTCAGTGATTGTACATTTGTTCCAACTGTCTAACAAACGAAATTTCTCATCTTCTTTATCTTTATCTCTTTATTATTATTTTTAATTTTTATTGCATAGTATCAACCAAAATCCTGTACACTTAGATTTTGAAAACTACGCAACGGATTTTAATGTGGTTTTCATAAATAGACAGAGTGAGTCAAGAGGTCTACCGTACGCTTAAATGTTCTGTAATATACTATCTCGATTAACAGAACATAAAAATTCTATTATATATCGAATCGATAAACAAAGAGAATCGTTCAAGAGTCCCAATACGAAAAACGTTCAAGAGTCCCAATACGAAAAAATCCTTCCCTTCGTGCTCGAACATTCGCCAATGAAGGATCGTAATAATAACCACAGACTTTTGAGCGTCCCAAGTGAATTTCTCCCTTATTACGATTCGAACCCTTACCTTCACCTCGTCCCCTGTATCCGTTTCTCTTTCTATATTTACGCGAAACAGGATAGTGAAAACGAGATCGTGCAGGAGTTCCCCTCTCGATACTCGACTCCCTTTCGACGTGTCTCGAAAACCCGTACAATTCGAAGATGCCCTTCAAGGCTTTTCTATTTTTCTTCTTCCCGTTTATTCACGATTCTTCGGCAAGTTTCCCGGTGAAAAAAAAAGAAGAAAAAATGGTAACCCAAACTTGTGCAGTGTCTGCGGTGAGAGTTTTAAGAGCTCATTTTTCTTGCCTTTGGAGAACTGGATTTTTTGGACGAGGATTGCACACTCTTTAAATTTCTAAACGCGTCTTCGTCTCTTGCAGCATATGGACGCATCATCCGAAAATCACACACACACACACATATATGCGTATATGTATTCATATGAATGAATTTGCCTTTAGATATGGGATCGTAGACGGTGTCTGGTTCATTCTACAATCCCTACCAGCCACGTGACCGAAATTTCTATTTCTCCTGCTCCCCTTCTCGATTTCGTACAATCCACGTTCTTGTTCCCGCGCACGATATTCGAGGGCTGTTTTACGTACACGATGGCCAATCCGTGACATGCAGTTGAGTAAAACGAGACGCGTGCCGCGAATACAGCAAGAGCTTCTCTGAAACCTTTGTCGTACACTCGTTCTACTGCAACATTAATTACATCGGATTACCTCTTCTGTATATAATTCTTCATTTCCTAAGTTCCGGCTTGTACCTACGTGGAATTTTACGTGTTGCGCAAACGGGCCTAAGTCGCGGCGTACATCGATGGAAATCGATTCATGGGTCGTTCTTCTTTTTAACCTACAATAGTCTGTCCTTCGTCTTATTATGGCATCTCGTTGGAGTATTGATATTTACGCTTTTTTAATTCGGTTCGAATAAACGTCCATATTTTCTTATCTATCAATATTATGTAATTTTTCATTTTCTCTAACCAGCATATTTTATACGTTTGTTTTACGTAGAATGCCGTGACAGAGTGGTAAACCGAAATGTGGTCTCCACAGAAAAAGGCCACTCTGTCACACTATTTTTTAAAAAATCGACGTTATAAAAGAATTTTTATTAGCCGGAAAGGAAACATTAATTAGCCCTAATGAAAACACAGAAGCAACTTTTTTTTTGATCCCACAGAAGTCACAATTATGTGTAGTTCAAAAACCAAAAAAAACAGAAAAACGTCGTTTCATTGTAGGTTAAAAAGAAGAACGACCCCCATCCGATTTGAAGGACACTAAATTGCGTATCAAATCAGAGCACTGGACCGTAAACGTGGTTATCCTTATAAAAAAATTCTTTATCCGAAAACTGCTTCTAGAATTATACTTTTTGATAAAAAACAACCGACTGATGAGACAGTGTCGTTGTCAATTCACGAAAGGGTTTTCAGGCTTACAAACATAGAGTGCTTAAAAACAACACAGTTGTTTTTGCAGTGTTGAAAAACAATACTTTGTTTTTGTAATTGTTTTTATAGACTTTTTGATGATTTTTCGATGGCGCAGCTCTTGCGAGTTCGTGGATGGGAACACGTCCATCGGAGAGCTAGACTAACTGATTTTACTTTGCCTTCTATCGAACCAGCGAGAGAATGAGGATTGACGAGTCTTTCCGTCATATCGTGGCTCCACGAGAGAACCCCTCTTCCCTCTCTCGCTCCCTTTCCACTAGTCTCGCTGTCCTGATACCCTGGGGGCAGTCAGTGAAACACACCCCTTGTGGCCAGTGCTTGAAAAAGCCCAGTACTCAGGGAGAGTACGAGAAGAGCCACTATGTACCCCCTCATCCTCCAACCGAAATACGCACATCGTAGTTTGGGTTATATATACATATATATACAGGGTGTCCTGTAATGAATGAATAACCTTGAAATGTCTCATAGTATATCTTATGGCCATTCAGAAAAAAATACGAAAAAAAATATCATAAGTAGCACCTTATGATTTTTTTTATTTTTACCTTTAAAAGTCTAAATTTTTAGAATTTTAGAGGTAAAATTTTTTTAAACGTCTAAAATTAGACTTTTAAAAAAATCATAAGTAGTACCTTATGATTTTTTTAAAAGTCTAATGTTTTTACCTTATTTCACTTCTATGTGAAATGTGAGTTAGTGTATAATAATAAAATAACAAAAAACCGACGGAATCCATTCATTTCTGATCGTAGTATTGATAAAAGTGAAATAAGGTAAAAAAATTACACTTTCAAAAAAAACATAACTTAAGTACTACTTATGATATATTTTTGTTTCGTATTTTTTTCTGAACGGTCATAAGTTATACTATAAGACATTTTAAGGTTATCCATTCATTACCGGACACCCTGTATATATACATATAGATGGATACAGTTGGATATATGTTAGGTACCAGAAGAGAACTCACCAGGTCCGTGCAAAGTGAGCCGAGGGTTGTTAGATTAAAGTCCAACCCTACTCGCTCGATGCCTGCTCTTTTACCACGCCGGATACGTCTCCGGCACCCACGCATGTCGTGTTAAAAATCCGGGCAGCGCCCATGAGTCATAGTTAGCGAGAGCTACGAACTGTACTCGAGATTGACCCATACCTTTCAATCCTTCTGTACTCATGGATATTTGCCCATACATTTTCTTTTTCCGGCTTTCGATGCCAAATTATAAATCATCGATTTATAATTGACGTAAATACGAGCTGGAGAGACGTAGACGACGGACAATATTGGCCAATGGATGAGTAATCGCGCAGCCGCACAACCGATGCCTCAAAGAGGAAAATTGAAAAAAATCGAGAAAACAAACTAAATAAATGAGATGCGATAAGACAAGAAAAGGAAATCCCCAGAATATTTAAGATACGAATACATTTTTGAAAATTTGAAAAATAATGGTTCAGGTAATTAATTTATTTCTATTTTATATTTTTATATTTATTTTTGGATTCGGGTGAACGAGTTTTGGTATTTATTTTTTTTCAATTCGTTTTATTTTGATTCTATTTTTATTACAATATTTCGATGATAGTTCACAACATATGTAGATAAGAATATTTAAAAATTTATCATGCACTCAAGAGTTACATGAATTTTTACCTATTTATTCATTTTAACATTAAAATTGAATACTCGAATGTTTTAGGTAAATATTTAAGGTTTTTTTATTAATTATGAAACGAAATTTATGAACATTGAAATTGAAAAAAATTCCATACAATATCAAAGTGAATTTGTATGTTTTTTAAATTACAATAATTGTAATGTGCGTTTATTTTGGTTGTATAAAATGGATCTGTTAGTGTCAGACGTATATACGTAATTAGGTTTCATTGATAATTATACGGCTACCCTTTAGAATACTCTTGATTACGATCTGACTCGATTACGATCTGACTTTCACTCCCATCACTGAGTATCCTTCTGATACTGGACTTCTGACGAATTTCGTATGTCAGTATGGATATACGCGGGAGTTTCACCCTCGTACCAACCGGAGAGAAGACCAAGCGCAAAGCATTCCCGGGAGATATACGTACGCACAAACAACCAAATTACATACAACGGCAGGGGCCCACTAATTATTACGAAAGCTTGAACGAACATCGCCGAACATTTGCATGTTTTTGTTGGAGATCATGGAACATTGACGTCACTCGTGTTCAATCTTTTTTTTTGTTTGTCTGTTCCAGGTGAGTCACACCCGTCAAATCGATAATGTATTTTCGTCGATGGGCAGCAAAAGGTTTGATGCTCAACATTTTCACACTCTGAGAATACACCGATTCGCGGAACTTTCACTATGAATAAACTGCTCATAATTGTATTTAAACGATGCTGATACAGCCAAAATTAAAATTACTAAAAAGTCGTAGCAACTTTAGGTGAGAAAATTGTACATTTTCTATAACAGTCAAATGGGATTGGAACTTTAAGTTAATTTAATTTAAAACTAAAGAATTTAATTTAGAACTAAAGAATTTAATTAAAAACTAAAGAATTTAATTAAAAACTAAAGAATTTAATTTAGAACTAATTAGAACCCTTAATTTAGAACTTTTAGTTCTAAATCAAGGGTTCTAATTAGTTAAGGGCAAAAAATTAAGGACATTTAATGTCCTTAATCTAAAACTTTTAGTAAGAGCTCAGTGACATTTTTCATTGGCGATAAAAAATCGCCGAACGCGAAATTGTTATCAAATAATGCTCGAAATAACTGAAAAGATGCCAATAAGATTATTCACCTAATTAGTCCCAATCCCAAAATCGTCAAGTTC
The DNA here is from genome assembly GCA_030522765.1 of Ophioninae sp. B BG-2022a. Lineage (NCBI taxonomy): Eukaryota > Metazoa > Arthropoda > Insecta > Hymenoptera > Ichneumonidae > Ophioninae sp. B BG-2022a. The sequence continues at coordinate 16,236 of JAPYZJ010001421.1, read as the reverse complement.
CTAAAAATTAAAATAGCCACGAGTTTACGTGGAATAAACTCAACAGTGGCTCTGAAAATGATGCGTAATGAAATCTAACGAGTTCAAAAATTTCGTTGGATTCATTGGTACCGAGACAAAAATGGAGTTCAAAACGAACCAGATAAAAATATTTCACGAGTCAGTGAACTTCAATTTTCAGTCAAGATGGAGAGATTTTTAAATTAAAAATCCCTATTTGTCCCTATTGATGTATCCCCTTATGAATTTGTCATTTTTTCCCTCCCAAACCTTCAATATTTATGTAAAAACACAAAAAATGCAAAAATACGTAAACGATAGTTCTAAATACAAGGAGAAGTGTAAAATTATATTTAAGTAAAATACTAAAAAGGGGTTGAAAATTAACGATTCGAAATAAATAAAACTAAACAGATACTATGAAAAAAAAAACATTTTCTGGAAAATAGGGATTTTTATCCGTCGTAATAAAACGTTCGGAAAAAGGAGCATCATAAAATCTTCCTTTGTGTCCGGTTGTCCTTCCAGACATTTCACGTATGTCGAAATGTATTATAAATCTCATCTTCCGTTTCGTCCCTTCCTTGCTCAGTGCCAAAATCGTCCTGACCCTTCGATCATTTCCATGGTAACAATTCTCCCGCATTATTTCTCTTTCGATCTTTTATTCTCTCCCTCTCTCTCTCTCTCTCTCTTGGTCTCTCCCCCCTCTCTTTCTCTCTATCGCGATCTTTTCGTCTCTCTTTTAACTTTTCGACCCATTAATCTCGCTCAATGTCGTACTTAATATAATGGCGGGCCAATTATTCCACCTCTGTTGGTTAATTATTCCAACGCGTCGAGTGGAAACATTCAAGGAATTTCTTATTGTATCAGGACGAAGGGGAATGCCAATATACGTATATATACGCGTATTTACCATCCCTCACGTTTTGTCTACCGTTGCATCAATCATCCCGAATATCATGTTTGAACTCCGAATCTCCCACGACTCTCGTCTGAATATTCATTTTATTACGCACTCGAACGTCACTCTTTCTATCTCCCTTCCTTACTCTCCTTCATCGCATCACCCCTTGTCGGAATGAACCGTGATTCCGAACGAATGATAAATCGAACTTTCTTATCTCGACGCGTTGGGTATCGTTTTTTAAAAAAATCGTGACAGGGCGAGTACGAAGTTTGGAATATTGAGGTTTGCGTTTGTCCATAGGACGAAGTGATCGGTATTTCATTCTACTCTTTCAACAAAAATTTATCAAGCTGGTTTCGAGCAGACAAAAAGTAATTAAGACTTTTGATATCAGTGATATCAGAAGTATTTTCAAACCTCAGTTTTGAAGGAATAACAAACCCAAACAATGATACTTTTAATTACTCGTTGAAATAAATCCGAAATAAAACCGAATAATTTAAATCGAATTCAAAATATCTTTAAAGATAACTCGCAGGTTCAGGATTAATCCAACAGCCCGGTAAATTACATTTTATTTTATTTTACATATAAAAAAAATTATTGATCGACTCTCCTACCTACAAAAAAGTGGTATTTACCGTCCACGATCGACCATGCACTAGACACGATTATTCCATAAATCATTACCGGATATTCGTGAATGGTCATTGAAATAAAAATTGAAAAGCTCGAAAAAAGGGGTTTCGCGATAAAGCACGTCGATTTGTGAGTTTAATAATCATTATTTCAACTACCCAATAGTCCTTCCATCTCTCTCTATTACTCTCCCTCGTTGTTCGTTTTTCTCTCGCTCCCTCAATCGTCCTGTAGCTGCCGCTATAATTGCACTCTCTCCGGGCTCGTCCATAAAACGTTCGGACTGAGGGTTGGCCCGCTATCCGTTGGGTCCTCGTCTGGATTTACGGTGTTGCTCGCGAGGGTAAACGTGAACAAGCGCGAGCCCCTTGGTCGATTGGAACGAGAGTTTTTCCGCGGTACGCACAACCGCTAAGGTTCTGGTCGGGTCTTCTCCCCCCCCCCCTCTCCTTCGCCCCATCTTTTTGCCAGTGATACCTCTTTCTCTCGCTTTGGTTTTTCCGATCTATCAGGCCGGATCCATTTACGTGGTCAGACGCAACTTTTCCCTTGGAACATCTAATCCAATTCGCAGGATTCTCAATGGCGACTGTACAGAACACTGACAAAGGAACGCGTGGAAAAAAAAACTGAGACGAAACGAAAAAAGGCGAAGGAGTTTGGCAGGGTTGGATTGGTGGTCGCAGAATAGTTGGTCGTCCATGATCCTTCGGCATGTCTGGACCTCACTTTCTTGCGCGACGTTTTTCTTCTTCGGACGTTGAGCCCTCAACGCTCTCGTTTTCAGAATTACGAGACCTTTTCTTTCCCGGCGAGAAAGGGGTGGTGCCTTTAAGGCAGGATTCTACTTTGAAACCATGAAAAAAAACGCTATTTTCGTGCATTTTTTCTGACAATACTATTAAAGATATCGATATAGGGTTTAAACTGTTCAATAAATACACTCTTTAAGTACATTAAAAAAAATGTTAAATGTATTTTATTCATTTTTTGTACACGGCTGGCGTCACAATAGCGCGCTCAGGTAGGTGCGTTTGAGAGGCGAAAAAAGATAGTTAGACTGCTTGGAACTTTATAAAATTTTGACCGAAAATTCTTGAACATATTTACTTTCGAAAAATGTAAAAAAAAAATTTTTTTTTTCAAAGTTTCAAAGTAGAATCCTGCCTGGAGGAGTGGAGGGGAAATGAGTGTTATTGGGGTCGTTGCCTAAGCGAGGTTGCACACCTCCGCCAACGAAACTGAATATTCTTCCCTCCACTCTGCCCTCGCGAGACGTCGCTGAAAGAAAAATTGCCGACCCTCCGCTTACGGCCACCCCGATCTCCTAATAAATTCTTCTCTCCAAAGGAGGCTAAATATGTAGCCGGGGAAAAATGGCGGTAGGTCGCGAAATTTAATAAGTGATCTACGAGAAGGAAACGAGCGCGAGGGAGGAAGGCGGAGGAACCACCGAAGGTTTCTTTTACGCGAAACAATAGCATTTTTCCCCCACCGGGTGAGGAAAGACACGATGATCACGGGCACTTCACGAAAGTACCAAAGGCGCAATAAAACACTTGGTCCAACGCGGGAAAATAAGGAAAGTCTCGAACACTCGCATTTTCGTATTGTCTTCTTTGATTCACTCGGGATAATGCATTCTCATCTTCGAGACGTATTCGAGTTTCCGCTCGTACGCGAAATTGCTTTGAACTCTGGTTATTTATTATGGTGGTATTGAAGGTTTCAATTGCGAGGAAAACACGATCTATTTTTCATTTCTACTATTCGGGAATTTTTTTTTTCGTATTATATATTACTGGATGGGCGACTGAAAAATCATTGCAGTTTTCGTAGTAAAGACTTCATTGAAGAAATGTTGACAATTGGAAAGTCATTGTTGCATTACAACGATACAAACGTTACTCCCGTTTAACAAACTTCTTTTTGTGTTTTCTATTTTTTGATATTATCTATTTTCTTATTTTTACAATCATCTCGAATATATTCTACAGCCTTGAGCTGCCAATCTCTGATGACAAATCTGGAATAAATTAACTGATTTTATCGCGAAGAAAAACTGCCAATAAAAATGGATTAGTGAATAAAAAATGAATCATTGCGTTTCAAGGACGCAAAGCTTAAAAGCGTTCACCAACTAGGCTGCAACGAATTATTTATTGAACAGGTCCCTTCTCGATGCCAATTTCTCTTCGTGCAATGCCATTACGTCCTATTAATTTTGAGGGGCGAGCTTCCAGTCCTTTGTGATGTCGTTCCGTGAGACTCCTCCCGTCCTCAGGCTGGGATTTGCGCGAAAAAGAGCAAGAGAGATGGGAGAAGGCTCGAGTTAAGCCCGGAACCGAGAAATACGCATCCGCCCTCGGCACAGCCGTTCAGCCACCCCCTGCACCGTGGATTATAATTTTTCAGCAGGCCCATCGTCCCATATTTATCGACTCCGTAATGCGGACCTGCTCTCATATCCTTCTCAGCGTGCGGTCAGTCGTGAATCTTTGGAGATTCCTCCCTCAAATTTCTCCGCAAACCCCTTAATCACCCCCGCCCCATTTTTAACTTCGAGATTCATGCCCGGTCGAAAAACCAATCCTCTGCGGGAGCATTCGACATCGCAGAAGTATGGCGTGGGACGCGAAAAAAAAAGCAAATACCATATAAATTTTTTGCGGTCTACACTGCCGTGGAAAGCGATTCTTTATTCATTTCCTGGTTCGTTTTTTCTAGAATTTCCGTGGCATCGACCTGACGCGTTATGCCTTCCATTCAACGATCGATCGAACTCGAGAAATTGCCTATTTTTCAATTGCCCTAACAAAAATTTATTTATTTATTTTACCTTTTTTTATTAACCACTTCGTCGCTACTGGATATGATGTTGAAGTGCGCGCGTACGTGTACGGGTGAGTCCACAAACGCGGAGCAACCGCCCGTGACGACAGTCTCGTTAGAAAGTTCGGAACGATGCCTGTGGCTGACAGGCCGTGATACAGAAATGCTCTCCCCATTCCCGTATGGTCATTTAACCCTGAACACACTGATTGCACGTCTCCACAACACACACGTGCATGATTTTTTCACCAGAAATATTTCAGACGAAAAATATATTTCTGGGTACGTTTCGAGCAAATTATCACAGAATTCAAAAGCACTTCTCGTGAAGAAAATTGCGTCTGAAGAACTCCAGAGCTATCAGCTTATATCAGGCTTTGGTGGAACATGCTGAAAACGTTTCGCAGTTTAACCGGTCTAGCACTAAGTCCTGATCCGCCCTTCTCTTTCTGAGGGACCGATCACGAACAAACCAGAAAACAAAAAGTGACGAAGAAAATTGTAAAAATAGACATGAACCACGAACAAACGAGGAAATTAGAAATGAAGTTTTTCAGCGTTTTTTTGAATCCTTAAAGGGGTAAAAACGGGAGTGTATTCGATATAACGTTTCAATAAAATCTTAATTTATTCTGTATGATAGCATCGTCAGTCGTCGATTATTGATGAACAGAATAAAATGATGGGGAAACGAATAATCAGATTACAATGAATGATATAGTGTTGAACGTAATAATACGATTACAATGAATACAATCGTATTATTATATTCAATTTTCAATATCTTCGATGACGTAAAGAATATTATTTAGTACTAGATTGGTTGAAACGTTGACACGTTGTTTTTTCATTCGCTCGAACATTTGTTGTAACACTGATAATTTTCATATCGTCTCTCTCGATTTCTTTCTCTTCGGTACTTCGAACGAGAGCGAGCGCGACTCGATTGTATCGAACGAGCGAGGACGCAAAACCAAAACTTACCACTCAGAAGTTAGCGTTGGATTTAAATGCAATTACGATGTTGAGAGATGCCCTTTGAAACTGCCGCCCGGCCCTGTTCCTCTCCCCCCTCTCTCTCCTCCTGTTTGTTCATTATTCGATATAGTGGAACGTTCAGCGCACGAGCATCAATAAAGTCCATGCTATGCACAGACAAGCGAAAGGGACAGAGAGATAGAGAAAGAGAGGGAGAGAGGGTTCATCATTCGACTGTGGAAATTCAAAGGGCGGATACGGGATCAATCGGAAAATACCCCCGTACCGTGCAACGTTAAAAATAAGCGACTGTTTCTTCTTTCTTAATTAACAAAATAATTCGCTGATCCCCATGACGCGGAATAATTACTCACATGTCACGTCAAATTTGATTACTGCGCTGATGGAAATAATTCTGAAATTCTAGTACTCCATTAGTATCAATAGAGCTTTAGTCAATTTCCCCTTTGACCCCTTTAATTTTATATTTCTCTCCGGCATGGATAACTGACAAACGGAATGAAAGGAAAATATCGACTTGAAGTTCGCATCGTTGCGACGCAACGAAATTTATTTTCTCATTTTTTTATTTCCTTAAATCTATTATCTGGCGATATATTTTTTTTCTATTTAAATTCTATGTTATCACAATAAAGATTTGTATAATTATTTAAGTATTTTAATTACCATTACAGTGACAAAGAAATAGAGAAATTAAAAAATAATGATTATCGTTGTCTCGCAACGTTGCGAACTTCAACTTCATAGGAAAATTGCCAATCATAATCGAAACGTTTTTCTTCAAAAGAGAGTACTTTTTTCGGGACACTGTACTGTACTAAAAAATCCTGCAAAGCTGCAACATATTTTTTCTACAAATTTTCCACGCGTGAATCTCTGATTGGCGCGTAGAGAAATTTATGTTGGTAGGTACGTATCGTCCGTCGTCTTTTCCCGACGGTAACCCATCAACCCTTCGACATCTCGCGCCACAAAACTTTCGATCAATATTCATGGACGAGACTTTAATAGAATTTGCCTCGATGCCATTCTCGTGAAACGTTCCGACGTCCGAGCCCCGACGTAGATATGCAAATGATTGCCGTTACCCCTCAACTTGCTATTACGTAGAACTGTACTAACATACATGGCACATGCAACACCTAGTCCAGGGGCAGTGAACGCTGTATAAATAAACGTACGAGCAAAAACGCTACGTTTTTTGGAATGTAAGTTTGGCGTATCCAGGTCTTTTGTTCGCTACCGACTGATGTCCACCAGAGGTGATTCGGTAGCTTGGGCATCTTTGAGCTGTTCGCTTGTACAGAATTCTTGAATCCTCGTCGAATCCTCTTCGTGCAAGTTTCGCGACCTATTTTTATCGTTAATGATAAATGAAAACCAAATAAAAACTTTTACGGTTCAACTAGCATTTCTACGTGCAGCACGTATTGTCATCGAGTAATAATAATGATCACGCTCCTGATGATTCGTGGGAAAGAATACGTGCTCGATACGTTAGAAAGCAATTAAAAGGGGAGTTTAAACTACTTGGACTGGTTTCAGATAGGAGTTTTGTGCAGTTTTAAGGCTTCCGGAATTAGTAGCTTCAAGTAAGCCTTAAATGAAGCCAAAGCCCTTTCAAATAGGTTCAACAATTCCCTCCTCCAGTCAAGATGATTTTGAAGAAATTACTCTTCTAGGATGAGGTTGATCACAAGGAAATTTCAGTTTTTATTTTTTCAGTCATTCTTATAAAATGGGTCGTTCTTCTTTTTAACCTACAATAGTCTGTCCTTCGTCTTATTCTGGCATCTCCTTGGAGTATTGATATTTAAGGTTTTTTTATTCGTTTCGAATAAACGTCCATATTTTCTTATCTATTAAAATTATGTAATTTTTCATTTTCTCTAATCAGCATATTTTATTCGTTTGTTTTCCGTAGAATGCCGTGACAGAGTGCTAAACCGAAATGTGGTCTCCACAGAAAAAGGCCACTCTGTCACACTATATTTTAAAAAACCGACGTTAAAAAAGAATTTTTATTAGCCGGAAAGGAAACTTTAATTACTCCTAACGAAAACACAGAAGCAACTTTTTTTTAATCCCACAGAAGTCACAATCATGTGTAGTTCAAAAACCAAAAAAAAAAACAGAAAAACATCGATTTATTGTAGGTTAAAAAGAAGAACGACCCAAAAACGTTTATTCCTATTCGAATTCTAGATATTTAATTGACATTGAAACAAATTATTGAGGGCTTTTCGCAACGATTTTTGTGAAAAGTAATCGAGAATTTCAATGATAACAATTTTCGTTGAACTTCAATCGCATATTTAGAGGTCAAACGGTACACATATCGGATGGCTTTTGAATACTACAGCTAACGAGACAACGCCCGTGCAACGTGGCATATACTCCCTTTCTTTTTTTTTTTTCATTTGTTTCGTTTTCGATCCAATGCGCATCGAGGAGAGTTGACGTTGTGCAATTTAACGCGTCCTACCGTTGTCCAATGCTCAGCTTACCACCTACGCAGTCAAATAGACCGGCACGTGGAAGCATCTACGTTCCTACGTGGATGAGCACATCTACACAAAATACGCGCAGTTCGAGGGTCGAAGGGAGACGCGGTGGTTCATTAGTGATTTGGCGGAACTCGGCTCGTTGAATCGCTGCATCGCGGAGTGATCCTCCCTCACGTGTTACATACGTTCCCTCTGGCGCAATCCTTCGCGTCGGGAAATGCCGAGCGGTCACGGAAACTCGACGTTGGGGTATGCGAAGAGAAAACGCTCCAACTGTTCCGACGTTTGGTCAAACAGCGGGCAATGACAGGCCGAAAGATACATTATATACACACATGGGGGAACCTCGGGTCCGATACAACCAGCTATGCATTGTCTCCTTCCAAACCAAAGGGATAGGTATGGGCCTGCTCAAAACGGAAAATAAAAAGATGCGGAGCTTCTTTTTTTGGTTTGAAGAAAAATGATGCAAATGTTGCCGTGCGGATTTATGGTACGATGTTGTTCAAAGATTGGGGAATGGAAATGGAAGTTCGCATCGTTGCGACGCAACGAAATTTCTTTTCTGATTTATTTATTTTTGTCAAATCTATTATTTGGCGAAATATTTTTTCATTTTCGAATTCTATGTTATCACAATAAAGATTGGTATAATTATTGAGGTGTTTTAATTACGATTAATGTGAAAAAGAAATAGGGAAATTGAAAAATAATGATTTTCGTTGCGTCCCAACGTTGCGAACTTCAACCTCATGAATGAAAGACGATTGGAGAGTTGAGGCTTTCGATTAACCCGTTAGGGACTGAGTTTTTGAAATTCAAATTTTGTGTTTTTATCTTTATATTTGGGTTGAATGATGACCAGTTAATATGACGATGACAGAAAAAAAATTCAAAATCTCCCAATCTTGAGTTTTAGACTGGTGCCAAATGGCAACGCTAGTCTTTAATGGGTTAAATTCAGAAATTATCGAATATTCAATTTATTTATTGCAATTTAGTGATTGGATGCTCAAGTGTTAGGGATTTAACAAAAGTTTTGTTAAAATTGTTGCCCACTCCGTTTTTTTTTAATTTTTTGACGGGAGAAATATATAGTACGATAACTGTGCTGCGATTAAATCATAGAAAAGATACGTCCCGAAAAACTCATTTGTCCGATAAAATTGCCGAAGGAAAATGAAAATTTCGACAGAAAGGGAGTGATAGACAAATAGTGAAGAAGAGATAGGTAGAGGAAGGGAGAAAGAGAGAGAGAGAGGAACGTGAAAAGGAAGATTCGTGACCCCTCGAATTTTCATCCCTTATATATCCGAGTTATGCGCCGACGTTGACGCTGGATCCAATACACTCGATATTTACGAACAATTTGAGGAATATTTGCCAAGGGTATGTGCATACTTCGAGCAACCCTCGTTTCCTTGGATGTCTCCTGCCCTTGCTATATTCGCGTGTGATATATTAGGTACTGGAAGAAAAAAGAAACGTCGACAAGACGACTTTCAAAATCTCTCATGGTGTATTTTTTTCTTCAGCATTTATTTGTTCACTCTGAACGTTCACAGTCTACGTTCCTTCTTGATCTTGAAAAACAGCGAGCTCCATTACCATGCTTCTAATCCGCTGATAGAAATGTAGAAATGTATTTTCGAAAATCCTTTTCATCGCCTTCTTTCGATACGCCATTAGGTCAATTAATAGGTTTATGACTAATGAGTCATATAAAAAATCCACAAATTATTTTTGTTTAATGAGACGAAACGTCAAAATAAAAAAATCCTGGAGATCGTTAGTTTTGTTCAAACGACACAAAATGCCGTAGTTTTTAGATTCTGCTTTTTGAGTCCGCAGGTTCGACGGAAAAAATAAAATAAAAAACACGAAAAATAATATATTTGCGTCAATTTCTCGGTAACGAGAAATTCCCTCAGAAAAACGAAATTGGCCGTTTCCTTTTTTTTTGTCTTTTCCTTCTTCATCCTCCCTTCCTCTTTTCTACGTCGGTTTCCGTGCCCTTTGCCGATGAGTGCGGTAGTCGTAAAATCCTTTCGAAAGTCAAATCCAATCTCTCGCGGTATACCCGAGTAATTTGGTAAACCATTTACCCAATGCGTGTCCATGTCCGTTCTTGCCTATATCGTTTTCGAAATATCTTCGTGTGCGAGAGCGTTCTCCTTTGCAGACGCTCGGGATGTGGAGGATACGAACGTATATCCTCGTCACAGTGACGACAACGACGGTCCTCTCCATAGGAAAGAGACGAAGGAGTAACCGCCCTTTTGTCGGTCCACCGCACACGCAAGACGCCTCGTTGGAACACCCCTTCGCTAATTCCAAGGCCAATTATGTCCCCGACGTCTCTGGTCCTTCTCGGTTTTATCCGAAATCCTCTTTGTCTCTGTCTCTCTCTCTCTCTCTCGGTCTTCCTGTACTCTTCCCGTTTAGTCGTCGACCCTCATCTCGCGGCCCAGGAACGCTTTTAGTCTGCGGACTTTTCGATTAGACGAAACCCTCGAACTCTTGGCTCGGACTTTTTCGATTTTCTCTTCGCCAATAAACGCGACGCCGAAGGTTCAAGATTACTTTCCTTTTTTTTTTTCATTCTATATAAATCTCGTCAAATATTGGTTGGTATCGAAGAAATCATTGATACATCTTTGAACGGCTGGAAATATCGAGATATAGCAAACAGTAAAACGAGGACTGGTCTGCAAATTCGTAGTTTCCTCCTCGACTGATATATTCGGGTAAAGCGAAAAGACACACTATTTGCTCTGCAAAAAGATGAAAGGATCCTTTTCATCCGTATTTATTTGGCTCGATCGGTTTGAAAATAAGTCTGGGTCAATTGGTATGGGTTTGAAGTTTGCATCGTTGCAACCCAAAAAACATGTATTTACTGTTTCTTTATTTCCTGATTTTCAGTATTTCACGAATTTCTTGTTTTTTTGTTCATATTCAAATATATTTTCACAAAAACTCAAAAGTTTTCTGAGGGATTTTTGTTACGATTGTTATGAGAAAAAAATCGTGAATTTTGAAACTAACAATTTCCGTTCACTTCCGCAACATATTACTGTCTATAGATACAAGATACGAAATACAAAAATCTCACCCTTATTGTATTCCAATTTTCTCATCTACAACCCACTCTGCAAAAAATTCTATAAAACAATAAAAGTTTCGTAATAAATTGATTGAATCGACGATACATTCCACTCGTGCAAGCTTCGAGGTACCTATATTTTTCGCAAGAGTATTTTATTTTTTACTACGCTTGCAGAAAAAGAAAACATTCCTACGTCGCCATTCTCGCTGGAAAAACCACGGATTTTTAGTTTTATCACGTCTCGCGTCGTCTGACAATGTGCCGCCTGGTAATGATGATTTTGCACTCCGGGACTTTATGCGTAGCTGTGAAAAGTCGTTCCGACGTTGGGCGTATACCGCAGGGGGGTGAAAGGCATTGTGAACACAGAGGAGCAAGAAGGATGGAAATATCTCGGTGCACAGGCATCTGTATGCACGTCCATAGGCGCTTGTGCGATAGATTCTCTTCCGTTCTCTGTTCTACGGATGCTGACCAACTGGCCGGAACTAAACGGCTAACGGCGTGGAGAACAAAGCCGTCAGCGTCCCGCGCAAATGAAAAATATCAACGACCAACTGTACGCGAGCTTTCGCGGCCATTGTTATCACCAGATACGTTAATTTCCATGGCGAACACACTCAGACGATTTCGTTGCCAAACCGGAAATTTTCGGTCGTATATTTGAACCCGAAAACTCGGGAAGGGCTCCAATAATCGAGAATCGAACAAAGCGATAGTTTTTTTTTTTACACGCTTCGATGGAGTTTTTTGTCCTACATTTGTCAATCGCGAAAGCTCTGGACAAACCGAGAAAAAGTTAGAGGGGGATGGAAGAAACAGTCGTTCCTGCTATTTCGTTCGTACAGACTGGATTCTCATCCCCTACTAGGCGTGTGAGAACAGGAATGTCGTCCGTCAGAGAAGGCGGGGTAAAAGGGCCGAAGGGACCTCGACGAAATAATCGGGCATTTGTGGAATGCCGTAATTTTGTTTGCTCTCCTTCTCTTTCTCTCTCTCTCTCTTCTGCGCTCGCCAGTCAGAGGATTTACTCCTAAAAAAAATGGCTTCCTGAAAGCCGCGAATCGCAAACGAGCGCGTGGGTTTTTCGACGGTAGCAACGGCTCGCACTCCCACACGGATATTTACTCAGGCACAAAACCAACGAACAAACCACCCACACACGAGCTCTTTCAAGCTCCTAGCACTTCTATTTTTCTTTCCATTATACCGTGCGTGGTAAAAGCGGAAGTGGAGCAAAGTAATGACGCGCGTAGCTCATGATTAAGTCTGAGAGCAATTAAGGTGCAGTTTTGTGATAACTTGCGATACCGAGCCTGAGGGTAGGTATACAAAATCCGGCGAAAGCCGAAACGAATCTGACGGGTTGGAGGAAATTCGCGACAAAAAAAGTAGAAGGAATTACTATCGTAACCATGCATGGGAATTTTTATGTGTGTGTTGTATGTACGGCACAATTGTGTACGATACCGGAAATTGATTAAACTCGACATTATATTTAACTGTCTATGACTCAAGAACATGGATTTTTTATTTTTTGTGGTTTACGAGTAATTAAAACAAACAATAATTAAAACAAATAAATAAAACCGCAAGTGTGATTGAGGTGCAAACAAGATCGGGAACGAACGACGGATCGTCGAGTGAAATTGGAGTATCGTTGCTGCTATCGTCGGAAGGTAAATAGACGCGTTGAAAAATCGAGCAATTCGAAGTTTTCCCAAGCGAAGGTCGGGAACCCTGGGCTGGGAGAATGTGATATCGTGGCCGAATGATATCGCATGGCCAGAGTGCTGATACTCCGGCGAAACACTGATAAATCGTGAAAAAGAAAAAGAAACCTTGGTGAGAAATGAGATGGCATCAGTTAAAAGAACATCCGTGGGGGGTTGTTTTGGCTTTTGTTCGGTGTACACATGGTGACGGACTTCATACACAAACCGACAAAAGGATAGACCGAGAGAGTCCCGAGAGCGAAGAGTAACTCGAACTGCCAGCAATTTGTATCTTTCTGGACTCTGGCGTATTACCGAAGAACCAGCGTGTAGCTTAAGACAATCGGACTACCCTCTTACGAGTCTTAAGCTCGGCAAAACATCCGACCCCTTCCACGGTTACTTTCCAAGCGAGCTTTCCGTCTCCTCACCGCTACTTCCGGTTTCTCCTCCATCTTTTCTTTTCTTCCTCGTTCCTCCTTACGATACGTTCCTCCCTAGCCAGTCATGGTAACACGCACCCTTATATTTGATTCGGCCCTGTCTCACTGCATCACTTCCCGTCGAGGGTTGCTCCGTCGTTTTCTCGAGACTCACGGAACACGCTCGTGAGGACGATTTTATTCTGCGGCTTACCTCACAGTTCTTAGGGCCTTCAGGGATAAGGCTACTGAATTTGAGCTGGTCGCTTTTATCTAATGGCCTCCTGCGCAACCATTTATCTCTACCTTTCCTTTCTCAATCTCTCTTTTCTTCCTTCTCCCTCTCTTGCCCTTCCTTTCCCTCCGACCCTTAGCCCTCTCCCTTAAATCCTCGGCTTTCTCTTTACTTTTCGTTCTTTCCACAATTTTTCTCAGCTTTTGGCTCACCTTCGTGCTCTGCACTTGTCGCACGCACATGCACCTTTCCTACCCCTAATCTCCAGGCATGGCAGTTTGCCCGGAGTCGCAAGTGCGACGTTGCGTGCCACCATTGATAAATTCGGAGCGATTGGACTGCCCGAGAGGCTTGTCCGTTTTCTTTTTTTTTCCGTGTAATCTTATATGCGCTCGATCTATTTACGGTCCAGTATGGGGGTGGTTATCAACAGTGCGATATTATTACTTCAAGGCCATCGCTCTGATAACAAAAGGGTTCGTGAAGAATACTCGTTCCGAGGGAAAAAAAATCGCTCGCGTGTGGTTGAACACTTTTCTCAATGGGGCGATTGCCTTTATTAGGGTTAGTCAACCATTTCACCGAGGGCGAAGATTATATGTATAGTCACAATATACGAACCTAAACCTGTGCGTCCACACTCCGTTTATTACACTTTCTCTGGGCCCTCCTGGGAATGCTATTTAACCGTGCAACGAGAAAGTTAAAAATTCTCTTCGGAACCGGAAATAGTGAAACGACGTTTAATTGACGAATCCAAGGTATGAGTAAAGAGTCTAGAGCAATAAATTTTTATCATTCCATAACGAAACGTTCTGTTGGATTCACAGCAGCCAACCAATATTTGTTATCGGTAGTAATATTCAGGAACAACTTACAATCGACAAATCATCAGGAATCTTTAAAACTGAGGCGAAAAAAATGTGACCCAAAAAAGTGCAGCATCGATCGCGATATTGAGACGAAAATTTTTGCATTTAACTTAATTTATTCGAAACTCTCTAGTTCGTTTCCTTTCACTCCCATATTCATATCCTTTTCCCTCGGGTTTCGGTCAACGGAAAACTGGTCTAAAAAATGGCGGATATTTGTTTAGGACACGTTACGGAGTGGCAATAATAATGCCAGAGGGAAGAGACTTACCCAAGCCAAATTTTTCGTTACGAAACTTCCCTGCCGGATCCACTCCTAACCTCTTCCCTTTTTTTTTCTTCCTTCCGTAAAAACATTGGCTTTTTTCCCTCCCCGGTACTCTCTTCATCGTCCTCTTTATGCAGTATGTATATACGCACATTTATCTTCCGTTGGTACTCTTGTTACTCTTTCGCGCGGTTCACTGAGTTTTCCAACTTCTCCTCGGTGTTTTACATCAACTCTCCCTCCATTCCTGCCCTGGCAGGCTTGCTACTTTCTTCTTCCATTCTTGAATATTCGTTCCACGTGGAAGAGCCACGATATCGCGGTTCTGCTTATTTCGAATTCGAGCGAATTCTTACGATCGTTTCTTCGTAACGTGTACACGCGTGGATAGGGCGCTCATTTTTTTTATTACGAATAATAATAATCTCGGAATAGTGACAAAATTTTGAAGTCCAATAGTGATAGACCTGATAGACCGATAACAATTTTGTTTTGGTTTTGATATAGAAAAAGATGACGTTACATCTAAAAAAATCAATTGAGGTTTTACTGGATAAATCGTTTGGCATATTTGGCAGACGATTTATTAAAATTTTTTTTAATTTTTTCATTTTATTCAATTTAAATTTAAATAATTAAAATTTTTTAATTTCATTAAATATGAATTTAAATTTTTTAATTTTATTGAATATAAATTAAAATGATTTTTAATTAAAAAATTTTATTAAAATGTATTTACGTTAGTAAAAAATGAATTAATCGTCGATATACAGGGCTATAAAGGATTTACAAGGATTTATCATGCTGTATATATTTATCCTTCCGAGTTTTCGGATTGGATCCACGCAATATTGGAATTTGCATAAATGGGGTTTCGTCAGTGACTGTACGTTTGTTTCAACTATTCAACAATAAAGTTTTTCTTTTTCCATACTTAATAAATACGTTCGGATCATTTCAGTATTATTAATCATTATCCAAAAAATCGTTCGTACCAAAACTTCTGCTCAGTGCGTCGTCTCGCGACGACCGAACAAAAAAAAAAACAATTTAAAAATGTGAAAAATGCTTAACCGTATTCGCGAAGTATTCTGACGGATTTTCGCGGAATAGAAAGTGAGAGCAGAGTCAGGTGGAGTTTCGAGTTACCTCGAGGGTGTCCCTCGCATCTGAATGCCAAATTGACAAAAAGGGTTTAATGAAATCAGTATCGGGTGACATCCGCTCGCCCGATCCATTATCGAGTCGAGTATCCGTCGAGAGTCCCGTTCGGTATGAAAACCGATCTTGAAGGATTATTTATTTTTCTACGCTACGTGTCTTTTCGGGAAGAAAACATGGCCGAGTTGTTTCTCAGTTCCTTTCCAGTCAAATAATAAATAATTGCATATCTCTATGTGGCACAATCATTTGGATTTCAACAATTTGATAACGAGTACATTTACGTTGTTCAAGGGATTAGACGACAACACGAGAATCATAGTTGTGGACAAAAAATCATTTCTTTTAAATGCAGATCATTTCTTTCAAGTCGTTACAGTAGGGTAATCTGGTCTAGGAGTACGCACTTAAGATTCAAAATATTCTAAAAAAATAAATATGAAGTCTAGGAAATCAAATAAACACTTATTACGTTTGCAATTTAAACATCTTTCATAAAGTAACATAAAAAAAAACAAAATTGAAAAATATCACTAAAAATAACAAAAATAATCAGAAATTGGA
>JAPYZJ010001420.1:0-27695 GCA_030522765.1 Ophioninae sp. B BG-2022a | reverse complement strand
AATTTCGACGGATTGCTAAGCCGTAATAAAACACGCAAAAATCGTCGCTTATGAAGAATCAATCGCTCTTTACTGTGCGCTTGCTGTCTCTAAACTAATAGAATTTTTCTTGATAATGCTCAATGGGGGGGCCTATTGTGTCGTCCCTTTTCGTCATTATGTTTGCCGTAGTGGTTTCGGAGCAAGTTTTGACACGCTTGGCGGCGACCTTCATTTCCTAAGGACAACAAATTTTTTTTCGCACAAGACCTTTCTTTTCTTATTCCAGAGGGTTTAAACTATGTTTAAGCCCATAAAAAAATCGATTTTTCAAAAAATTTACAGTGGCCTTATCCCTTAAATAGTGAATAATAACGGTCACCAAAATCAAGTGCTTCGTTGAGGCTGTCAGAACGAAAGCTCGTTCGCAAGATTGTTCATAATAGATTTAATTATCGATATTTTTAAAAACGTTTCGAATTACGATATTTTTAAATGAAATTTGCCACCCAACTTTGTTCAAACAAGTATTCACGAGATTGTCCAATAATCTCCCTTATTTTTAGAAAATTGGTTTTTGTAACGTAATCTAGTTTTTCGGATCGTTGCGAAAAGCCTAGCTTTTCAGCACTTCGGACGTTGTTTGTGATGAACGAAAACAATAGGGATATCTGTTAAACCTACCGACGAAATCTTTTATCAATAATTTATCGAGCTATTTATCTATCGAACGACTGCTAGACGCGATAAACAAATTCAATTATCCTTATCGTACTTCTTCATCCGAGGACGGTGGCGTGAATGTTTATTTTGATAGAACGGAGTTTAATAAATCTAGACTTGTATAACGTGAAAACGTGAAAGCCACGAAGTGGCATTATACTTCAGTAAACCGGCGTTATTGAACACGGAAGAGGGCATTCATATTTCCATTTTAGTATTCGGTCGGTACAAAGACCAGAAACGTAGTGAACCCTGATAAAAATCTTATCAGCCGGAACCATTTTATATTTATACCAAGGGTGAAGCTCGTTTTTTTTTTTTCTTTGAGAATATGCCGGGACTCCGTCAACGATTAACTCTCGAACTGATAATGGAAGAAAGGTTAGGAGCGTTATAAAAAACAAAATAATAATAAAATAAAAAAAATAAAATAAAAGACGCAAGGCAATAGAACGGGGCGTCGAGTGGTGACGAAGGTGCGCTGCGCAAGTCTTAAACGGATATCGATGTCGAGCAATTGCCGTATACTCCGTATATCACGG
This sequence comes from Ophioninae sp. B BG-2022a, assembly GCA_030522765.1. Taxonomy (NCBI): domain Eukaryota; kingdom Metazoa; phylum Arthropoda; class Insecta; order Hymenoptera; family Ichneumonidae; species Ophioninae sp. B BG-2022a. The sequence goes on along the minus strand of JAPYZJ010001420.1, from coordinate 26,451 downwards.
ATTTTATCATTCAATAAAGAATACTACGAGCTCCAATAGTGGGGTTGTTACACGGGATTATCAGTTTTCGTTAAGATCGTTTCAACTTAATGAAAACGAATAAAACGAGATACGACATCCGGGAGGAAGAGCTAATGTTTGTTTCAGGCCGGATTCTACTTGGGTGCGCGAAAAACAGGCCGTTTTTATGATTTTTTAGCTTTGTAGGCTTTTGCATACGAAAACACGATTCTAATATAACGCCTCGATTAGTACCTAGGTCCGGCCGTGCTCCAATTTCAAAAATGAACTAGCTAAAACAGAAACATTTTGAATTTTCAGATTCAATATATCACTGTCAACCGATTGAACTGGAGTTTTTTTCATGTACGTGCTAATATATCTAAATGGCAGCTACAAAGGAAGGAAAATAATTGTATGATTTTTCATTTTTTGTAAAAAAAAAAAATAAAAATGAACAATTTTTGAATAATTCTAGTTAAGTCGGTTGTAAAAGGTACACAGAATATGTGGTTGAAATTTCATAACAATCGGTTCAGTAGTTTCAGAAATTTGATTACTAAGTGGTGTAAAATAGTAGTTTCGAGACAAACGCGTTCAAAATTCAAAAATGAACTTACATTTAATCAGCGATGCCTGCACCGTGCAGTATACCATCGGAGAGAATATTCTTAAATATATTTACTTTCGAAGGATGTCAAAAAAGATCTTTTTTTTCAACGTTTCGAAGTACAATCCTGCTTCAATCGAACTTTTACTTTCTTAGTAAAAAAATAGTTTAAATTATTTTTCCTCCAAAGCTGTGGCCAAAATGTCTCTACGATGTTGTCTTCAATCTTTGCCTCTACTATCAGACTGTGATATATATATATATATTCATTTATTTCACCCGTATATATATTTTTTATTTTACTAATATTTTTATTTGATAATCCTCTCGTATTATTTATTTGATAATCCTCTCGCTCATTACCAAATAAAAAGATAAACAACAATTAATAATAAGACTCATGCTTTTGAATGGCAATTTGGGGGTTTGGTTCAAGCTGTGTGGCACTTGCACACAGCTGCCACACGCCTTTTTTACTTTGTATTCACGACATAGATTTGACAACATAAAACTGTGACTCCTTTCGGGTGGGTTTGCGTCTATCATAGGTCCTGAATAGGTCGACGGGGAAATATAAACTTCGGTACAACGAAGGGGAAGAGATTTTCTTTGCTGAAAGATTTATCGAGCGACTAACGGACGTAACGCGACGAGTATGTAAATAAACAAAGGGTGACGAGATGGCTTCGTCATCGTTGACACAATCAATACAGTTGGTTTTCTCAGTTTGCCATTGGGAGGTCGCACGTGACTCGAACGATAGGCCTAGCAAAATGCACCATTAAAAGATGAGCAAATAGTCCGTCAATAGTTTGGGTAACTGGCGATTCGGAGGCTTGCAGCGCCCCGCCTTCGGATGCGTCGGCAGCGCCCTCTCGCGGATTAGTACACGGTTTCGTAGTTTTAAGGTATTACTGGATGAACCGTCGCGCGATAAGTCGTTCCATAAAGGAGGGATTGACGATTTACAAGTCTAGATCGTGTCATACATATTTAGCCTTCCAAAGAGCTAATTTAATAATGAATCAACACTCAGAAATACTAATTTTTCACTTTCAATAATAATTGAAGTCAAATTCGACGTTATTGACATGTGCTTGACTGAGATTTTGTCAGTGACTATACATGTGTTCCAACTGTCCAACAAAAAAATATCTCAGGTGTTTCATTTGATTAATACGTTCAGGTGATCTTATTATAACTAAAATCCAAAAAAACATAAGGTATATTGAGTTTTTCAACGATTGCTGATTAATTCATCGTGAAAATAAACCTTTGACTATTTAATAAATTTACTGAGAAACGCGACAGAGCGGTCTATTTATTTGAAACTTGGCTCAACCAATCTCTCGATCCTACATCTTGATGATGTAATATTTTGAACATTTGCAGCGATTTATTTCCATTTGTTTTGCAACTATTAATGCTAATTATTCATGTATCATTCATCTATCAAGAATTATCGTTTCTCAAATGTGCAAGAATTTTTGTGATTTTTTCGATTTCCATTCAGTAATACCTTAACCCCATAAATCCTCAATCGTAGGACCCCACATTTTATTGGATGTAAAAATAATGATTCTTGCTTAGCGCAATCGTATTTTTCAAGGTGAAAGATTCATATTGGGTTCTTCTTATACAGGGTGGCCGGTTAATTGACGTCATAAAAAAAAATTTAGTTCCGGCATGTCGTGGGGAATCCGAAACACCCCCATGTATGTTATGCAATTTTTGATAGTTAAAGAGTTATGATTTTGTTTCGATTTTTTGAGGAATTTCGACATGACCAGTTCTAAAAAATTCCAAAAGAAAAAGCAAGAGACTTTTCAGTTTTTTTTGTTGTTGTAACTAAATTCTTATAAGTTGCATATTCATGCATAAAATAATTAGCTTCGTAACTTTGATGAAAGTTATGAAAATGTTGGTCTAAAGTTAAAAATTTTCGTTCCGTGAATTATGACCTAAATTTTCAACTTTTTACTCGAAACTTTCCTTATTCAACAAACTCGATAGATTTTCAGCATTCTCTAATCATGAATTAGCCTTAGGAATGTTTTTTTTTTAATAAGTTGCATAATTTTAACGATTTTCCACCTTGCTGTCTTTGAAGACTGATTTTAGCAAATTTTCCCTCATTAACTACCACTTTTTTTTGTATTATTATGAAAGCTGAGAGTTTGGCGCATTTCTGAGACTAACTGAGAAATCATTATGTCACCAATTTGGATTGTTAATTTACAGTTGAAAATTTAAGTCATAATTCACGGAACGTAAATTTTTAACTTCAGACCAACATTTTCAGAACTTTCATCAAAGTTACGAAGCTGATTATTTTATGCATACAAGTGCAACTCATAACAATTTAGTTACAACAACAAAAAAAACTGAAAAGTCTCTTGCTTTTTCTTTTAGAATTTTTTAGAACTGGTCATGTCGAAATTCCTCAAAAAATCGGAAAAAAATCATAACTCCTAAACTATCAAAAATTGCATCACATACATGGGGGTGTTTCGGATTCTCCACGACATGCCGGAACTAAATTTTTTTTTATGACGTCTATTAACCGGCCACCCTGTATATCCTATTCCATTATTCAGGTTTTTAGCGAATGAAAAAAAACGTCTTGGCTGTGTTGATTTGAACTGCTGGACAGTGCGTGATCTCACAATCAGTGTAGAGTCTTTTTTTCGTACAAACACTATTCGGTCCTAATCTTTGTTATCAAATTCCGTCAAAATTTGTTCAAAGATACTTGACGATGTGCTAAACGCTAGCTCACAGAATTTTCATTACGTTAACGGGAGTTCCATAAAAAAAATTGTTGATATTCAGCCACTGTTCCGGGTTAATAGTTTCCCTTGAGAATTCGGTGGACATCGAGTTTCCGATTTATCGAGTACCTCTGTGAAAATCTTTGCGAACAAGTCACAAGTACCCAAGAGGCTTATCACGACGTCAAAAGATGGAAGATGCGAGGGGAGCTATCGATGTTTCAGTGCTTTTATTTTCGTCAATCATCGCGAACCTATATATCGCAATCGTGTGACAACGTCATTTTTCATACGAATGAGGGGGAGAGGGATAACGCGTGGCCGATCGCACGTGAGAATCGTAACGTTAGTCAGGATAGGTTGGTGCTCCGGGTCGATAGTGCGGGACCTAGAGCCTTTGTATTCCTCCGTTGCTTTCACGAGATCCCATCCTGCCAATGTTTCTTCGAAAGATCCGCACGGAAGTCAAGAAAAATCCCTTCATCCAGCCTGCCAGGATCAAAACAGAAAACCCTATATTTGCCCATCGAAAGACCGCAATTACCCCAATGTCAGTTGGGGTAACAACGATTATCGTTTTTACTTCACTCGAATAACTTACCGCTGTTGTTTTTATTCGGAAAAAATTATTCAACCGTTGATTAAATCAATCAATGATTAAATTTAATGATTAAAAATCAATTGAATCATTAAAATCATTAAGTCATTAAATCATTGAATTGAATAAACTGGAATCGCAAAAGCACGTTGTATCGGAGTTTGTTATTTCGATTCAAAACATTCGTATCCTCGATGTACCTTTTACCCCACTACGAGTATTACGATAGTACAGATTCGTTGTACGACGACGCGGTCTTGCGCGGTGTATCCGACGTTTGATCCGTGGGCAGGGGGCTCCCTCCACCCGCGCGAAATTGCGACTCCCTTGACGGGAAACGGAGGCACGGGGATATCGTCAGACTTCTGTCAGTGGCCTCTCGGACGCTCGAGAGTGTACATATATAACTCGGAATAAGAACAAATAAAAAGGAAACGCGGAAAGCCGCAACTCGTGATCGTCTCCCTTTCCTCCATCACTCTATCCCTTTCCACTGTACTCCTTCTTTTTTTTTCTTTATCATTTCCTTGATTGTTCTTTCTCCCACTGTATCCAGGCTTTGTGTCGAAATCGTTGGTCCATTCGGTGTCTCAACAAACGAAGTGAACTCGTGTAATTGAAATTGGTGTTTCTCGGTGCATGATAGAGTCTTTACCTGTCCGGCAGCTGACGATTGACTCGACAAATCTGTCAAGTTGCAATTTTTCAATCAGCCAGATGTAACTGCCCTGTGTTGCCTGCTTTATTGACTGTAACAGCTTTCGAATGCAACAGAATACAACAAATGAAGACAATATGGGGGGACATACTCCGAAGTCAGATTGGAACCGATCGCTGTCCAATCTCCACTCTGCCAATCCATTTTGTGATACGAGAGCATAAAATGCATACCTACACTTTGATGTCGCCTGTACGATTCGTATTAGCGATACTGATACTCGATGACCAATAATCAATAGAGTGAAGTGCCAAGTTGTGGAATACTCGTAACGTCGACCCTGGCAGTTTCGCAGATGACAGAATCAATGAGTGATCGCCTTCGACACGTCGTAAGCACTTTTTTTTTACTGCACAGGATACTCCGTCGAAAGAGCATCCCGTTATCTCAACACTTTCCGGTAGCACTTCCCTCGTTCGTAATATCATTAGCGGAAAGTGCTCTGCTGGACTGCTATGAGTTTTCCAAGGTCGGGAATGATAAACGAAGAGCGAGGCACTCGGTCACGAGAAATACGCGGTCCTCGAGGAGTGGGTCAAATTGGTTGTGCGGATGGTTTAGAAATCGAAGGAGAACAAACAGAAACGTGGGTTCGTTTCGGTACGTGGTTTGAGATTCAGGAGACAATTTTTTTAGCAAGAAAATTGTATTTCATCATTGATATACCTAGGTAGAGAATAGGGGATTTCGTTGGCGTGCGCAAAACGTTGTTTACTGTAAAAAGACTCTAGAACTCGGTTGACTCCTAATGATACGAGTTATCGCGTATGGCAGAAGTCACTGGACTTTCAGCTGCTGAAAAAAGAATAATCGTGGAACGGACCATGGGCGAAGTGCCCAATATCAAGGTCTAGGCGGAAGATCAATGTACCACGTGCGAATCAATGAAATCGTTCGTAAACTAGCACCGGTTTTTGAAGACTTTCTATGATTCGAATCGGTCTAGACTTTGATTGGAACTAGGTTGATGAAAAGCAAGACTGGATGGACGATAATTGGTTGGGCAGGATAATGACCTCATTGTGCTGATAAAAACCTGTTTGCATTGCAAAGTAGCTAAGATACCTTTCCTTCCTTGTGGGTCTACTTTGAATGCTTAAAAGAAAGATGAAAGCGGTTCATTAACCAGTGGTTTACAGAAGACAAGACCTGGTTATAGAGCAGCATGAATTATTAGAATGTACGTATCATTCAACGGCGGACACTCGAGATTTCTAAACGATTATCTACTATAGTTGAAACCTGATGGTAATGTTTCCTACCAAATGTCAGATGTATTCTCGTCATTGCTGTAACGATAAGATTGTTCTAATCCAGGCAATCTGAGGTTTCTGGAAGATCTCTTGAGCGAAGTCTCGTTTAAGGTATATTGTCTTACTCGGATGGTTGTTTTCATCAATCTACCAAATAGATAAAGACGATCCAAGTAAATCAAGAATCCGGGTAGAAAGGTGTCTTTTAAGTTAGATTTGTTTTGGTATAGATCGCATGGAGATTATTTATAGATACTTTTCTTTTAGCGATATCCTTATCGAAAATTACATCCATTCATCGTCAAGATCATTATCATCCACTGGCCAAATGTGATTTCATCAGGGATGCTTCTTCCCAACGTTTGATAGACATCTATCTTCCCTACATGACTCTGTTTGGGTTCAACAATGTTCCTTCAGCTTCGTTACCCCTATGGGTAGGAAAACATGCCACGGATTCCATGATTACCATGACCACGCTGCAGACTTCCACCAAGGAGTGTTCTTTGCTGTCGCTTTGTTGGAATGTGGACTACATTCTGTAGCTTTGTGATTCTTGAACCCTCCCTACTAGTCGAAGCTCTACACGAACACCCTCTTGGAATTCCATGGCGTTCGATCTCTCCTGCCCTCACTTGTTTTGATTGGGGTGACCCCGCTATTTGAGCTATGTACGATATACGTAATCTCATTTATGTTGAATCTTGTGATGAGTATGCTGATCACGTTGCTGTCTCTCGTTATGGAGGAACGCGCTAGGAATTTGTTGTAACGCGTGACAACTGTTTCAACCCTTTGTACGAGTTTCCCCCTCTCCTGTTTTGCCAGCCTATGGGGGATATGGATATTTAAATCATAAAGAGCATCCTCAAGTCGTTGTCGTTGTATTATCGTTCGAACGCTTACCCTTCATTTTTTCTCATTTACTATGGAGAAAAATCAGCAAAGGAAAAAAAAGATCGTGCCTTTAAGGGGCAACGCTAAAAAAAGCATTTTAAAAACAATTTTTTTCAATGGCGGAAACGGTGATAGAGTAATAATATTCGAGGAAGTTATTAAGCATATATCTAAGTATTGAATGCAAAATCATCATCGAGAAATATTAAACAATTTATCGCAGTGTACATAATGCAAAATTGAAAATGGATGGCAAAAAATTCATCTAATCGACGTGTTTCTAGGTAGAGAAATATACAGGGCATTTTAGAAATATAGATTTTTGAGCGATTGGAGAGGATTTCGTATGACACGTCCAATTTTCGATAAACAATAGCGCTATTGTTTCCTAATAAATAATCTTTAAACTAACTTATTAAAAAATTCCCACTATCTTTCGGAATGTTATTTCGAAGATATTGAACATTCGAATTGAAGAAAATGAAAATTGTTGAAATTATTCCAAGTGTCATTTTGAAAAATCGCGTTTTGAGAAAAACCGTGAAGTTGCGAAATGTGTTCGGAATTTCAAGGAAAACATTTGTTCATCAGGTAATAAACTTTTTACCCCTTATTTCAGAAGGTTCAAAGCATTTTTCAAGACAATAGAAAAAAATTGGTATTTTTCTAAAAATTTAGGGTGGTATTGTCGCTGAAGAAAAAAGGATGGTAAATCCGGTACATTGATTGATGTCGACACATTATCACATGTGTCCATATCGCGTCCCTCGAGCACACGTATGTCCAAGTATTTATTGCCCACGATTACAAAAGGTTTTGTCGAGCCTGCCACGCTCATACGTGTAGGCAGTTCCATAATTCATGACCGGATTTTCTGTCTCTCGAAATGTCTCGAATACCCGGAGTTTAACCTGTTGTCCACTTATATGTATACGTCATATACATTTTTAAGGGTTTGGCGCAGAACATGGTCTATATACGGGCGATTATTGATTAAGATACATTTCGCGCTGGAAGTGATTCATTGCTGATCGGGATTCCAGTTTTGTAGGACAGGATGAAGAGCAAATTAGTGGAGCGTTTCGAAGGGACGTTTTGCGTTCCAAATGGAAGAGATAGGTTGATTAGTGAAGGAGCATTAAATGGCAGGGAATACGAAAGTGCAGATGCATGGTGCATCTGCACTTTCTCGTAGTTGCCTCATAGTTGTCAATATACATTGAAGTAGTTTTCAGTTCATTAAGATTCTTTGGATTTGGTTGTGTCTCGAGGTATCTCACTGGAATCACGAAAGTGTCAATTTATAGCGATATTAAAAACGAAACAATGGAAGATAATATTACGTGTCGAAATTTCATTTGGCAAAATTACTCATTCTGTTTTGGGTTTCCTAGATTATTCCTGATGTCAGGCTCTGGTCGGGTAAAGAACGGTTCATTGCCAGGAAAGTTCCAAGAACATCGTGAAATATTCAGGAAGTAAGGATGATATTAAAAATTACGTATTTCAGCGGTTTTTAAATCCTTCAGAGGCTAAAATCGAAGGTGTATTTAATTTACTATTTTGACAATATTCTTTATTATATCCTCTGTTATATCGACATTCTTCATTATATGAGCATATATTTTTCGTCAACCGTCATGATTTATTATTTATTATAGCATTGTCGGGCGTTGATTATTATTGAAGAAAATAACACGATGACAAAACGGAGATTAAAATAACGATAAATGCAATCACATTGTTACATTCAGTAATCAATATTTCCGATGACGCAAAAGGTATTATTTGATAATAGGCCGATATTTCATATTCAGGAAATGTCAATGTTTTGCTTGAGATTTTGTTTTTGATATTTCCGGACTGTTCATGAAAGGGCCCGGTTAGGTAAATTGGAGGAGGCAAGTCAGACCTAGACCATACGTAACGTCTGAAATGTCCGATCACATTTCTGTACAGGATTAAAAAATCATATATATAATAATATGAATTTTAAAACGATGAAAAAAGTAATTAAAAAAAATACCATCTCGCAGGCACTTGTTATTTGAAGTTGCCAGTATCAATTGAAAAGCCTTCGAGAGAGTTCTATCGTTTAATTTCAGAATGCACGAATCGCACGCTGATTGGCCCCATTCGCACGCTACCCTTGCTCCCGAATCGACCAACTTATTTGCCTCGCGCGTTCACCACGACTGGCGGAAATAGTTCGTGCGAATCCTCCCCAATCGGCGGGCAATTAAGATGAGCGCGAGAAAAAACAATATTTCATGACTTATCGAACGATCAAACGTGCGGAGAATCGGCTGAAATCATGTTGCTCGGAGGAGCAAGTTTGGCTCGTTTTAAAAAGCGTTTGAAGGACTCCCGGCTCGGTACAGCTTTAGCTGTCACGATTGAGGCAAACTCGACGAAACGGGCAATCGGACATCGTAAATTGGCCGAAAGATGAGCAAAAGCGTCGAACTCCTCGCCGGATCGGAGGACGGCGAGGTGGTGCCCGGTGAGTCGTTTATTCATTGAAAACTTCGAATCCTTGTTCTATCCTTGTTCTAAGAAAAAACGTAGATGAGCGAGGACATAATTGTTCAAAGGACCCCTAATAATCCTTACTTCTCAAAAGATCATTTTGGGTAATATAGGATCAAAGGATCTTTCGGCTAATTAATCAATTAGTCGAAGGATTTTTGCCTAACTGATTCATTAATCGAAGAACTTTTTAGCTAATTGATCAATTAGCCAGATAAAAGAAAAAATTAGCCCAAGAATCCTTTGAATGATTAATCAAGTAGCTAAAGGATCGTTTGGCTCATTGATTTTTTAATTTAGCTAACTGTTCTTCGATGAATTGATTTTTTTCATTTGGCCAAAAATCCTTTGACTAATTGATCAATTAGCGAAAGGATCCTTCGGTTAATTGACCTTCACTAAATCGCGTTTTCTCTGCTACCACACACAAATACACTTTAAATGCAGTCCTGAATGAATCGAAGGTCCTGAAAGGTTTCAATGAGTATCCTTTTGCATGTAGGATACAAAAGTGCTACGAACGTAGCAGGGTCCCCTTCAGAACACTGAAATGAATAAATAACTTTTGAGGGGTAAAATAACCTTTTACAAGACACAGGGTAAAACTGAAAGGACATAAAGCAAAAACAACCCAAAATTCATTGCAAACGTAAAATTTGGTTTTTCGGTTAAAAAGCCATTCGTTGCGAAATGAAACGAGTTCAAATCATGGATACAATACGAATTCGCGATATTTGGTATCAATTGTGACTTGACGTTTTGCCTACACGCTACGTTTCCCCGGCGAATGGATGAACATTGAAATTTTTTGCAGATCAGTCTCGATCAGAATCGAGATCAGGATTGAATTTGAACGGCAGTAGACCGCTGTCGAGAAGCGCTACAGAGCTGAGGGTGAACAAACGCGAAAATTCACCATCACTTCGCGGTCGTGCGTCTCAGCAGGCCTCCGGTGACAGTCATAACAGCGAATCTTCGCACCCTTATCACCACCATCATCATCATCGTTACTCCTCGGTTGCTCAGCGCACCCAGACGTTTTTTGCCACTCTTAAGAGCCGATGGGTAAGAGGCAGAAGCAAAGAGAGAAAAAAGCTCAAAGATGGAATGGGAAACGCGTTGATTTCGGGCGAATCACCGAACAGAAACGTGGGCGTTGAGTCCGATTATGCGGCCGATTATTCGTCGGAGCACAGTCGAAGCTCGTCAGCCACGCACAGTCCAGCTAGACATTGTCTCAATCATCCAGGTACGATTCTAATTTGCCCATTTAACCGGTATTTCAAATTCGGTCAGATCGTAAAAACTCCATTTTTTAAATCATTCTTACCAGAAAGAATGTGCCTGAAAAGACATTCGACCTCAACTAAGGCTGAAAACTATTCGACCTTAAATAAGGTTGAAAGCCATTCGACCTTAAATGCGGATGAAAAACGTTCGACCTTACATGAGGTTGAATATCGTTTGACCTTCAATAAGGCTGAAAACCATTCGACCTTAAATAAGATTGAAAAAACATTTATAATTGTAGTCACCGAAACTTGAATTTCGACTTTATTTAACTGCACATTTTGACTTCGTCAGTTCGGCGAATTAGAGCTGTTTTACCTAAAAGTGATAAAACTATTGTCGTTATAAGCTTCATACATTTGTCGCTCATGTGTACCTACTGGAATTTCCAAAATTGGGGGGCTACGTCTATGGGGCTCACCGTAAAGTAACACTTTTTTTGAGGTTACGAAAAAGAGAATAAAAACGGTGTTTTCAGGGTTTATTTTACACATGTTGACGTATATACATTTTTTTAATGAAAAATATGTTTTTTTTGGATGAATACTGAAAACTGAAAAACATCTTATTTCCATTAGTTTTACTAGAGGAGCATATACGATCATTTAAAGAAATGGTTTTTTTGCAAGAGGGCATCAGATCGAAGAAAATATTGTTTTTTTACTAAAAATTCGAGCTTGTTTTGTTGATAAACATAAAAATTATTGACGAATCGTAAAAATCGAGTGAACCTTAGAGAATTTATCTCAACAGTTCCAATTCAAATTTCGAATAAATGAAATAAAAAGCTACCAAAATGAAGGAAATTTGAACATTTAAGAAATGAATATGTAATCGAATTTTCTATCTATTACGATGATCTCTTAATATATGAATAAAAAACAAATAAAACCAAAGTTGTCAAAAGTCCTCGAAAAATGTTCGAAAAATTCTTTCGTGTTTTCATTCGACGTGTGTGCATAATTCAACCGAAAAAAAAAACGAAAAATAATACGAAACCGGTTTTTTCATTTCCATGTAACGTTGTAATGCACGATTAATCGCGAATCAAGACGTAATAGAAAAACAGGGGGAATAGAAAAACCAGTTTGGATGTTCAGTGTTCATTACAATAATGAAAACCGGCTATGAATTTATGTAAAAAAAAAAATGAGAAAAACGTGAAGAACGGACAGTGTGTACAGAATCGCCCCTGGCCCGAAGTAACAGGGACAAGGTGAAGAGCATTGGAGAGGATAGTCCTGGGAGATGCAGCGACGGTTCATCCAGAGGATCGCTAAGTTGCCAGCGTTACACGAGGGACGGGATGATGCACATCGAGAACGAGGAAGACAAAAGCACCGCCGGGGAATCCGTGATAATTTCGTCTCAGGATGAAACAGCCCGAAGACGAGAATTGGCGCTACGTCAGCACGCCTTCTTCCAATTACGACTGCATATCAGAAGAGGAGCTAATCTCGTCGCGATGGATCGATGCGGTGAGAGTTCACGGCCTGTTTTTACTTCTACCATCTTCAATCGAATTCTCTTTTAGCTTCCCTCCCCTCTCCTCTTTTCGCCTGACCTGTTTTTTTGTTGACGCTGTCATCAATACTCTGATGCCCAATTAATATCGACGAAAGATATCAAAACTGATCCAATCCTGTCGTTTCTCTTTCCGAATTTGACGAGTTTCAAAAATACTACAAAATCAACGCTTGAAAACGATTTTTCGAATGCCCAATAGCGAAGGGTATGCCGAGGTTACCATTCGTGACGATGATAAACTCGATTAGGTGTTTCTTCACATGTTTTGCATCTTTTAAGTATTTAAAACACACCGGTGAAAAGATGATTTCGTTTTTAAAGTGTTTCATAATTGGCGTTCTAAAACTCAATTATGACTTGGAAATATCTTTTTTGTCCGTTGAACTAAAAAAAAACAGGCGAAATGATTGGGTTTTTCTTCTAGCTGCTACCATTTTGTTATCGAAGGGTTTTTCAAAAAACAAAAAACGGCAAGGTCCCCCAAATTTAGTTTAGTTCAATTATTTTCTGTACGTTTTTTTATTCAAATGAATTGGCAAGACTGTGGAGCGGTTTTTTAAATAAAAAAACATCGTATTTACTTTTCATTGATGGAAGAGTAAGATGCGTTGAAACCCATTGCCAAAAGTACTCAATTTATATAAACAAATAATTATTTTTTTTAATAAAATGAATACTTTTTAACATTTTCAAATGTTGTTTACAATCTCGAAGTCCGGCATTGAGTTTAAAATGCCAGACACTTCTGCATATTTCTTTGTTTTATTGATTCCCGACCTGGGCAGTTGTGGATTCACGTTTGGCCATTCGTCAAATTTTTCATGACGACGATCGAACATTTGAATTCTTCAAATGATTATTCTCGTATATTGATCCGAGTTTTTGGAACATTGTGAAAATTGCGCGGTGCAGGCGCCAGCGATCCGTACGTGAAGATCAAGTGCTCGGGTCGACTTCTTCATAAGTCTCGAACAGTCCATCGAGAATTGAATCCCGTGTGGGATGAGAGCGTCACTCTACCGATCGAGGACCCGTTTCAACCGCTCAACATCAAGGTAATGCGAGATTCGCTTTCACATTTGTGCAATGGATTACCAAGTACTCTACGTTACTTCCATCAATCGTATATCTCAATTACCTCTATCAGCCATGAGTATGATTCGACCTTTCAATTTCATTTGTCAAAAGCTACTTTGACTGAATATTCTTTCGAATTATTTCATACGTCGAACTGTAATCCGACTTTTCATCTCCAACGACGTCCGTTTCATGTTCAAAATTAATATCGGAGGATATAACAAATTTGCCCGATTCCGTAACTTTTTTTGTCGCTTTTATCATCGTTTGAAACAAAAATGATGTAGTTGAACAGCAAGGTACTATTGGATAGATATTCAAAAATCCCGAGAATTGTTGAAAATTTGCGAATTTGCAGTAATTAGAAAAATAATACGTTAATTGTTTTAGAATTTTTGTTTTAGAATTTTTAGTTGAACAGCAAGGTATTATTGGATAGATATTCAAAAATCCCGAGAATTGTTGAAAATTTGCGAATTTGCAGTAATTAGAAAAATAATACGTTAATTGTTTTAGAATTTTTCGTTACTCGATTCAGTAGTTTTGAACATATGAATTTAATACGATCGTTTATGAGAAAGTAGCCTCTGCAAACGTTCATTGTTTCTAGAACGAATGGAACTAAAACGCTTCAAATTCTGAAAGTATTGTATAACGAAGATTTGGAATTAAACGACCGATAGTAAATTCAATTTCTAAAATAGATAAAAATTCATTTTAACGACGAATTTATCAGCGACCACTGAAAAATTCGATGTATATTGAGTTTTTGGAAAATTGTTGATAATAAAAAGATTATCTAAACGTGTTGATTAAATAAAAAAAATTCAGAATAACGTTTGTATTTAACATTAAATTGATAAAATTAAAAGATCATTCAGAATTTGTTTTAAATCGAGCTAACATAATTTTTTGTTTATTTAATTTTTGGAACAGATGTACTTCACTCACGCAATTTCAGTCTAAGCAAATGCCAATGTCGTCGAATTAGATTTTAATTATCCCTGAAAGTGTACAATTAACATTTCTAAAAGTTAATATATTATTGAATTAGCTATTTTCAAGAGTAAACATGTATGAAATTACCTCGACTTGTAAATTGACAATTTTTGACTAACGTTTTGTCCAGCGGACCATCCTATGATACCTTAAATAATTTGCATAATGTTTTTCTTAATTTTTCATTTCGTTGGATAAGCAATGTTCCGTAATTTGGTGGAATTTATAATACTCATCGTTTCAGGTCTTCGACTACGATTGGGGGCTCCAGGATGACTTCATGGGAGCAGCACATCTAGACCTCGTTCAACTGGAATTGGGCCAAGCCCACGATATCGTTCTGGAACTTAAGGATCCGGCGAGACCTCGTCAACATCTCGGCGAGTTGTATCTGACAGCGACTCTCTGGCCACGAAATCAGCAGGAAAAAGAGCAGGTACATTCGTTATTTATCCACTTCGAAATAAGCGACATTCGTCGCAGAACGGCCTCTTTGGATTGTAGGCAGGAAACTAGCAGACGCGAATAGTTTCCGAAGTTTGAAGAAGCTTTTCAACGTCCCTCCGTTTCACTGCCGGCTAAAAATGAAGAACTTTTGTGACCCTCTAATGAAGCACAAAACTTAGCATCCGTGAAAGTGGATATACGTGGTTATGACGGTTCTCCGCTGCGAGCCATGTTTTTTTTTAATATTGCGAGAGATATTACGAGTAGTTAGAGTCATTCGGGGTAATTGTAGGCAGTCGATAAGCACTTTTGCACTTTTTTTTCATTTTCAATAGACCACGGTTACTCGAAATACGGGTTAACTAAGCCCACTCCGAATTTCCTTGATTAACCCTCAATCCGTAAACGTGGGTCGTTTTTAACTTGCCTCGTTTTACTTAATTATAATTGAGTAATTAGTAATAATTAATTATTATGCATTAACCATTTATTTTATTTTATAATTCATTCCTACATTATTTCCTACATTATTCGTACAATATAATATTCTTTTCTGTACAGAGCAACCTTTTTTCTTGGAGGAACTGCTAATGAAAAAAAAGTCCCATAATTCTCACCTACGTTATATTTTTATGAAAACAAAAAAAACCTTTTTTTGCGAGTTGCTCAATATTGGATGAAAAAAAATTCAAAGAAGTAAAATAAAAATCAATAATTTCCTCTAAAAAAGTATATTCTAAAGATAAACCGTGCATTTTTGCAGATTTTTTCATGAATAATTGCGGGTGTGATAGCGCGAAGACAAAAACGACCCGTCACGGAATTAAGGTACCTCAAATACCGTCACGGGTTGAGGGTTAAGCCGCTTTTTACAAACAAATTTTTCATGAAGTTTCTTCATTTTTCAATTATTCGGATAAGTACCCCATCAGACTAGTGCGGATTTAACAGCCTAATTCTATTTTCGAAGGCTAATAAATCTTGTAATTGCAAAGTGCGCACACTTGACCCGAATGATACGAATGACTCTATGCCATTGTCTGCATAGCTAATCACCTGTCCAGTTTATCATTCGTTCCTCCGGTCTACTGAGGAAGTAAACAAGCAAAAAGTATTCAACTTCGAACGACAAATGTCATAACGATTGAGTCGATCGGTTTTTGTTTTGCGATTTATCTTAGGCAGCATGGCTTCTCGATAGGCACCTTTGAAGGGAAGCAGCTTCAAGCAATCGAACGATCAATGGTGAAGTCTCTTTGAGCTTATTGGGTTAATAGCAGCCCTAGGAACGTCGACGCGATTTACGTCCGAACTTCATCTTTATGATGAAATATTCGATGATGAAAAAAACCTTGCAGCTATCCGGGACGTGCCTTTTTTTCCAAAAGAACGTTATTGATATAATCAATCAAACGTGTAGCGATAATATCCAGCAATGAAAAAACCTGAGCGATTTCTCAAGCTCGCGATAGATCGCGGACAAAACGATCAACAGTTGTTCATTCGAATGATGGTACTTTATTGGAAATTCCATCTATGTGTACCAGTAACTATAGATTAAAAACAGCACTTTGTGGATGCTACTCTTCAACGTGACTTATCCTTGAACTGAATTACTTTTGTACTTTTTATACTCGCTCGAGTTTTTTTTTTTTCATTCATTGCTCACAGCAGGAAAGACTGACAGAAGTCATAGCTATGACTATTCGCCGTGAAAAGCAAGACGTGTATTCATGGTTGGCGTACATTTGTGTACACGAACACGTGGTATCGTCACTTTAAATTGTTCGCGTGCACCTCTTCTCTGTCTCTCTCTTTATCTCCCCCCCCCCCCGAGCCCTCCTCGCCTCATCCCTTCGTCTCTCTCTGTCTCTCTCTCTCTCTCACTTGGTTCTCCCCTTTTTATGTCGTTCTATTTTGCTGTCTGTGCTGCCCGTATGAGTTTTTATCGGCTCACTCATACGTTATGCCCTCGCCTATGCTACAACGCTTTTCCATCGTATACACGAATAAATATATAACATTTATTTTTGAAGAATAAAATACGTACATATTTTTCGAACATTTTCTTTTTCGTTTTGAAATAACACGAAAATATTAATAAGAATATTTTTACACGTATATTTATTTAGGGAAATTTCTTTTCTATAGTGGTTTTTCTTCTTGACGTCTTAAAGCATAACTGGATGAACCGTCGGGCAAAATACGTTCATTCGAAATGTGGGAATCGTGGATTTTCGTATTTTTGATCACGCCCTACATGTTTACCTTTGTAAATAGCTAATTTAATGATGAATTAGCGATTAGAAATGTTAATTTTCCATTTAGAATAATAATTAAAGACAAATTCGATATTGGCGTAGGCTTGACTAAGGTTTTGTCAGTGTTTACTCATTTGTTTTCAATATCCAATGACAAAAAGTTTGTCAGTTTTTTAATTTCGTTGGTACCTTCGTATAATCCCATTTTCATCATCGATTATCCACAAACGATAAATTTCGAATTTGTCCGATTCGATAAATCTATGAAACTTGGTAAATATTTCAATTTTTTTTTAATTCATTACGAGTTTCATTTGCTGACTCAGTGAACAATTTTAAAGCAACTGATGTATCGATTTATCCAAATGTGAATGTTGCAAAATTTTCAAAAAATTTAGTGATTTTTTCGTATCTATTCGGTGATACAACTGGATTTTGAGAATTTGCTAAAAATACAACAGCAAAAAGTGTGCGAACGAGTGTACCTATTCGAGTTTTTTAATGAAAGAGGGACAACAAACGTGTGCGAAGTTGGCTGTCCATCGAGTACGACAAGGGGCGTTTCGTTCAGGCCGTCTTATCACGGTAACTTTTCTTGTACGTGCAGTCGGCTACGTAGCTATTTATATACGTATGATACTTTGAAGTGAGTACAGGCTTGTCAATAATGCATGTGGAAGTAAGAGTGTACGCGTGAGTTCATCAGAGCGAAAACGCGAGAGAAAGAGAGGGGTAGATGGACGGAGGGAAGCTGCGATAGAATTGGCATTTGCACTCAGCGGACTAATCAAAAGTTCTTATCAAATTTCGTACGTCGTGTTAGTTTTATATGATCGTCGTTTATGCATTTAAATACCTAGAGGATAGACCCTTAACCTAGTCGGAAAAGCTCCTCTCGACACTTTTGGATTCGCCGAAAAACGATTTTACACTCTGAATTTTCATTATACAGCCTGACAAAAAAATATTCCAACTTGGAGTTCCGACTATGTTAACTTCATATATTTGGAGTGCTCGTAACCGAATCTGAACTTCGTTTAACTCCATCACGTCAGGTTTTTCATATAACCTCGAAGAAGACTATTATTATAAAGTTATTTGAGGTTGTCGATGAAAACTGCGGCAATGGAGTTAAATGGACTTCATATCCGGTTTCAGCGACCTCAAAAATACAGAAAACATGGTCTGTGCGTAGACGAGTAAATTTTCTTTTTGGATGTGTTATTTTTCCTCAAATCGATCTCCAAGTAAAAGGATCCAAAATCAAGTGTTGATAAAAAATCCAACATTTATAAACAATTGGATTCAACCCAAAAGTCATAAAATTCCACTCCGACCTGCACTTCGATTGTTCGATAATACACGCGAAAGCAAACAGAAAAATTCTTTGCTCTCACACGCGCTTGAAATAAATTCGAAAAAAAATAGGGCGAATACGAAAAAAAAATTCCGCGATCGTAGCATTCCTCAAAATGACGGATTGTAAACGTTCTGCTGATTTTTTACTTTTTCGTCTCTTCTGACATTTATAAAAATTGATATTTTTTAAATCCTTGTTGACGATGGCAATTATTATCATTCTTATTTTTTTGTAAACATGTTGTAGGTACAAACATTTCTCACAGTATTTATATTTCGGAACGAAAGTTTATGCGGCTCACGAATTGAAAAAAAAGCTTCATCGCGTCGATTAGAGCTTTATTTTATGCTCTCCAGAAGACTCATATCCGCAAATGGCAACCAGGATTTCAGAGCGTATATATACAAAGAAAGCTGTCTTACAGGTCGTTTATAGGTTTACGCAGCTGGGAACCGCTGTGGTTTTCAGCGAATGATTTTTTTTCGCTTCTACAAACCGCTCTGATCATTTCTGGCTCGAGCTCAAAATAGAATTCTTCTTGAATTTTTTTAGTCTCCATCTCTTTCGGTAATACGATTCGACATTACGAAAAGTGTGGAAGATCGATGCCAATCTTGAACTTTCACGGTTCACTCCAGGATAAAATAAATACCGCAAAAAATGCATTGATGAATAAGTAATAAAAAAAATAGTTTGACCAAAAGTTCTTACTGAATGACTGATAAACTTAGAGAACACGAATTTTATTTTAACATTCATTTTTAAAGTTTATAAATCCGTGTACTGTAAACATGACTGGTTGACGGAAGTTTTGACAAACATCAGAATGTCAGAATGAAGAATTCCTTCGAAAAGTCGAAATAATAAATTATAATGCTCTCGAATAAATTATGAAAAGTATCATGCTGACAACTAAAGACAGTAAATTATTTTTTAAATGATCAATTGTAATTTTCCTTCAATACTTTCAAAAGTTGAAATTTGTAGTCAGCTTGATTAATCTCTTAGTAAAAATAAGAGAATTCTTCAGCTCGTATATTATTTAAATAATAGATTATAAAATTCATCGTAAAAACAGTAACAGATACAAAGTACCATACTAAAAACACTACAAAAATAATACTAAAAATAAAAAACTGAAAACTTAAAATAGGAAATTATTCAAAAAAAAGGAAAAATATATTATGTCTTTATTACTTTCGAAATTACGAGCCAGTAATTAGGGATTGAGTCAACATAATTAATTACCTCAATAATAATTAATCTCGCTCGGGCAGTTTCCGAAAAAATCAAGTAAAAATAAGAGAAACCTTGAACTCGCAGCTAATCGCGGTCGACATAAAATAACAAAGCAGTAGTGAAAATTTTTATTGTGCAATATATCGGTCGTGCGTCGTCATAAAATCAGCATTTTTTCGTCAATTTTCTCTCTCGGCTGTGCATAACAAGTGGGGTAATGCTCGGCTCAATGTTTTTTTTTTGTACTTAGCATCAGTGTGAAAATGATTTGAAGCCGGCGATACGGTTGTCGTCAGTATGAAAGAAGAGGGGAAATCGTGATACCGACTTCGTAGTCACGGATGTTTCCATCAGTCGTTCGGTGAACGTCGACGAACGTCGTTCGTTTTCATTCAAATTACCGGTCTCTCCTCGCGAGCGATACGCATTTGTGAATTTCATTGTGTTCCGTCGAATTTTCGTGAGCAACAAAATGGCATCATCGATGGATGCATTCGTGAACGATATTGTCAAATCCCATTGTGCTCGTCGATAGTTGAATTTTGATAATCGTGAAAAACCCGTTATTCTTACATCAATCTCGAGTCTACGTGTATATCCCCAAAGAGAATTCATCGAATAGTCTATTACAGAATATTTTTTCCTACAATCTGTTAGGTCACTTCAAGGCCCATTGCCAACGTTTCCTATCACCAGGAATTCCATTCTGGATTTCTTCAACTCGACAAATCGGCGCTGCGAAAAGAAAAGTCTTTTTTTGGAACATCCAGTCAGGATATTCCAGTTAAAAGTCGTCTATTTTCCTGAAAAATCATTGCCCAGTGAACAAAATATTGACATTTCGGGTGCCAAGACTTTTCAAGATTTTTCAACGATCTCATACGAGGTTCACGAGCGGAGAATTTTCGCTTCTTTTTTTCGATGATTAATTCAATTGGCAGTGTAAAATCGTTTATTTGGATTCATGACAGTTTTTACACCCAGTATTAACAGAACCGCGTGGCTGACCTTCCGAATACGTATCTTCTCCTCTCTCCGTGTTTGCCCGCAAAAAGAACGTGTCCCCCTCTCCGCGTCTTCGTATCTTATCGTAACGGGATGGTGATCTTCTCAGGTATGACTCAACGTTTGCCAATCGTGTATCTTATGATCGCACAAGCGTCCGCTTCCACGAAAGTCCTCGTTTCATCGCCGATACAATTGAGTGGATTTAATTGATATCGTATTGCAGTTTCGATAACGCGGAAGTGAACAAAAAAATACGGTTTCGATGTTGTTGCGTAAAATAAAAAAAAAAGATTTGACGTTCGATACGGCACGTATAAACAAAAAATAAATGAAGGATAAACACGAACTGTTTGGGTCAAGACAATCCGAGGTGGCTGATAGCTTATCGTGTCTCTCCTGCGCATTCGTGCAAAATCAATTATTCTTTCACTAATAAATCTTTCGAAATAATTCCAACCCGCGAAATCCCCAATTTTTTCCCCTTCGAGGAACCATTTTTCCGAGAACCTGGAACTTGGGATATTCCGGTGGCTACTTAACGTAAATTGCGTGGGAGGACTAAAGAGAACGCAATATTTATTTTCTTCCATTTTTCCTGCCAGATTTCTATGGAAATCTTTGGGAATTGTACATATGAATAATAATAAATAAAAAGAAGCAAAAGTGCATATTGGAAAGTACCTCGTTCGAATGATCGACAAAAAAAGATTTTTGATTTTTCTTATCTGTTTAGACGAATCGAAACAACCATATTTGGAAGCTAACTTTAACACTTCGTGTATCAACATAACAGGGTTTTTTTTTTCGATCTAAGCGTATGCATGACACATGTGTGACGAGCCAGTGTGTTTCTTTCGAAAAATGGACTGGGCAAATACTTTGGACACTTGGCCCAAAACGTATGCTACACGTGACCAATCGATCGACCGTTTGTACGCTGATAAAACGAAAGAAAAATGATTGAAGGTAGCTGAGCTCGAGTTTGTCACCGGAAGAGACTAATTAGTAGATATTTACTGCGTCATTATCATCTATACGTATGCATCTGGAAGGTCGACGAGTGGATTTCCCCACTTCTGGTTTGAACGGCACGTGATTCTCTTGCGTCACTTGGTAATCGGCATGACGATCGAGATTTACCGATTGTGAAGAATGACGGATCGCTGAAGCTGATAGGCGAGTCGATCCCTTATCCGCAGTAGATAAAAAAATAATAGATGCAAAAAAATGCATCGCCAAAAGAAATATTCGATCGTCAAAGAGGATTCGGGAAGTCCCTCCAACGATCCATTGTCCGCCAACGTATCTTCGTACAGCGAATGCGTGGATGAGGACACTAACTCTAAGGTCGCAGAGGAGACGAAGGAATCGATCGCTTCCGGTGATAAAGAAGACGCGAATTCATCACCGAACTCACTCACGATTGAGCAGCTAAAGGACAAAGTTTCGCCAGACGACGCGGAAAAAAGTAGCTCGAAGAAGGACAAAGACGACAACGCGAGGAGAACAATTCCGGAGGAAGATTCGTTGGCGGTTAGGTACGTGAAAAGACGGGATAAAAAGCAGCAAGATTCCGGAAGCTTGAGTTTACACGTTGGGGAGAGTGCAACGGAAAGACAGGACGATGTTACGAGAATGAGTGAAAAATTGTTGGAGGGTGTTTTAGGCGTGAAAGCTGAGAGGAAACCTGGCGAAAGATGGGTCAAAATGAGGGAGAACGAATTTGAGGGTTGCTCGGAAACGGCGGAAAGATTGGACGACGTTGAGGCTGATAAAAGTATCGAAGTGGAATCCAACCTCGAGAATGTCAAGCCAAACGATGAAAACGTTAAATTCGAAGAAAATAAGAAAAACGATAAAGTGACGGGGATAAAAGTGTTGCCGAGGAAATTCTCGGGCGATGGGGCGACCTCGAAATTATCGAAAACTGGAAATTTCGTGAGGAAAGATTGCATCGTGCTCGCTCGAGAAATTCGAGCTCGTAGGAAGGCGAGGACAGCGGCGTTTAAAGTGTCGGTCGGACGGACGGTTGACGGTATGGAAAGAATGATAGAAGATCGAGTGGAGAGGATCTTCGAAGATGCTGCTGGAAAACATCCTTGGCTTCAGCCGATCGAAACGTGGCTACAAGAACGTCGTAAATCCGTTAAATTAACGAATTCGCCAATGGCGAGGGAAAACTCTAGCGAAACATCTCCACTTTCATTGCCTTCTAAAAGCGAATCGGATGAAAACGAACATGGCGTAGAGGACGAAGAAACACCCAGTGGACAAATATTTTTGGAGACAATTAACAAATCGCCGCAAGAAGAAGAAAAGAAGAAAAAAAATGGGAATCTTCTACAGCAGACTAGGCGCAAGGATTCAATGGAATTATCGTTCGAATTGACAAACGCTGAAGACCCGTCGAAGAATTCTGAAGAGAAGAAGGAGGAAAAATCGAAAGTTGGAAAATCGGAGAAAATCGAGAAACACCACGCCAGCGATTTGCTGGAAAAACTCCGGGGTGGTTTGATGGAGAAGATCGAAGACGTACACAGGGTATAACGTTCTTCGTACGAATATAAGCATAAGCTATCGTTTTTTTAAGCACCCGCTGTCTATGGGAAAATTTGCAATGTCAAAAATATGCAATATGGTACATTACCAGGAAAGTAATCGTGAAATAACCAGGAACAAAGATATTAAAAAATACGTGCTTCAACGTTTTTGGAATCCTTAAGGAGACATAATCTGGAATATATTCAATTTATTATTTATACCCTCCATTCTATAAACATATCATTTCCGTCAACCATCGTAATTTATTTTTTGTGATAGCTTTGTCAGGCGTCAATTATAGTCGAATAAAGTACGATGATAAAACAGAGCATACAATTGCGATAAATGCAATCGTATTGTTACATTCAATTATTAATATCTTTGATGACGCAAAAGGTATTGTTTGATAATAGGTCGGGATTTCATATTCCGGAAATGTCTGTGTTCCACCCAGAAAACGATTTTGTGATGTTTCTGGGCTGTTCCAACATAGAGCCCGGTTAGATCGAATTTTATTTGATTTTACTTATCTTCAGCATTCAAAACTAACTAGCTGAAACCAATTCGAAAGACTATTCAGATATTTTCATGATTATGGCAGCAATTCTTACCGATACAATACCGTAACGTTTTAAGTTAATTCGCAGTGTTACCTGCACAGTATTTTCAGCGAACGAGTCGTCTCGCGGATGTCAACAGAAAGCTCAAATCACAGATATGGAGCTCTGTCGTGACGATTGTGCTAGTCGAGGCGAAGAATTTGTTACCTATGGACATCGATGGCCTTTCGGATCCTTACGTTAAATTTAGGTTGGTCACGAATACACTTCGTTCAATACACTTTCATGAACAATTTTTTTTTCCACTTCAATGAACAACCATTTATTACATTCAGTAAACATGATTATGATGTCATTCCACATGATACTTCGATAACGACCCAAATTCATTTCTAGTTGCAGTACAGTATTTAAGCATTTTAAAAAAATACCTTGAACTAAAAAGAAATTGAGGATCTGAGGAAGGTTCCAAGGATCTAACTGAAAGTATTTGGAATTGAACTGAAGCAGTTTCACTAAGATTTCGGAGTGCCTTAAAGATTCAAAATTCATGTCGTTGTATGATTCGATAGCCGATATAGAAAACTGCTTATGCTAACCTTCCATGTTTACCAAGGATCAGAATAACTCCAAATGCGACATTTCCCAATTAGTGAAATTTCTCTTGGTTATTATTTTTTATTTTAAGTGCATTTTTTCATAATTAGCGTTCTTTTACTTCACACCGAAATGAAACTCTCTTTAGATAAAAAAAATATGTTTTCTTAAACGCCGCTATGGATCTATTTTTTTCCCTTCAACTATCACGTCTTAAAAGTATCGCTTTGAAATATTATGAAGAAAAATTGGAAATTGCAAGAGTTATGCATTTTTAAACAAACAAGAACTTTTTCGAATTTTCAGACGGCGGAAGAAAACATCAGAAACGTTGCTGATGTTTTCTTCCGCCGTTTCAAAATCTGATAAAATATGATAGCGAGAATAACACATTCCAACGTGTTCAGGCTAATAGCCTGAATTTTTGCGAATAATTCCAAACGTTACGAGTGAGGAGCCAATCTGTTTAACATGACTGGAGTCCTGATAATTGTCGAATGCTATATTCTCTCGTCTAATTTCTCATTCTTGTTGGCCGTAGGTTGGGCACGGAAAAGTACAAATCAAAAGTTGTCAACAAAACTCTGAGTCCCGTTTGGCTGGAGCAATTTGATCTTCATCTGTACGAAGACCCGTATTTGGGACAAGAGCTCGAAGTCACGGTGTGGGATCGTGACAAGGGTCATCAGGATGACCTCATGGGAAGAACAACGATAAATTTGGCGAGTATGGAACGCGAAACGACTCATCGGTTGTGGCGCGATCTCGAGGATGGTGCTGGCAGTATATTTCTTCTCTTGACGATAAGTGGAACAACGGCGAGTGAAACTATAAGCGATCTAGCTGCTCACGAGGAGACTCCACAGGAACGGCAACGTCTTCTTCAGAAGTATTCTTTATCCAATACTCTTCAGAGGCCAAGAGACGTCGGTCATCTTACCGTCAAGGTACATTTTTCATAAATTTTATTATTTTTATAAATATAACAAATTTTTATAAATTTATATCGATTTCCGATATTTGTACCCATTTCAATAAACTTTTATCAATTATATTATTTTTTATCAATTTCATAAGTTTTCAACAATTTTATAAATTTTTATAAATTTTCGATCGATGGAAAACAATGTATGACAAATGAATACCTAATACCTAATAGCATTGGGTATTAGGTATTGATTCGTCATAGATTTTTATATTACTATATTGGAATATTACTATATATTACTATATTTGAAACTTCTCGATTATACGATTTTCTTTGGTCGGTAATGTTCACCTGAATTTTGCTGTATGTGGACTTTTAGCTTCTTTGGTGTTGGTTCTTTCCAGATAATTCATAACTCGTTCTTCATCTAATAGATGAAGATACCCTTGCACTTCAGCAAGGAAACCAACGCTCGATTACGACCCCAAACGAATTCGTAAAAAAATTGTATGATTTTTGACAGGTGTATCGAGCTCAGGGTCTCGCAGCAGCCGATCTCGGAGGCAAGAGCGATCCCTTCTGTGTTCTCGAGCTTGTGAACGCCAGGCTGCAAACCCAAACGGAGTACAAAACCCTCGCTCCCAATTGGCAGAAAATTTTTACATTGTAAGTCGAATGAAATGGATCGGACGTTGAATGGGATTTTATAAGACGCCGTACTCGGTACCCCATTGCCGTTGGTAGGGCAGACCAGAATAGCAGATACACACGGATGTCCTGAACGATTCTTCAGAATTGTCCGGAATTCCTCGGGCAATGTCAAATTGATATACGAACGGGGCTCTCATCTCATTAAACTTCTTGAAACAATAAAAAAAAACGAATAAAAAATAAAAGTTTGGCTAATGTCACGACCATAAAAAAACACACACACACACACACACACATTTTTCCCCCTCGATCTTTAATTCCTTCAGATATTTCAAGAAATCCGTGAATATCTACAATCAGCGGATAATCGTTGACAATTCCGAGCAAATCTTGCACGACATTCGTGAAGTTTAGTTCCCGGGAATTCCGGTGAGGCGCTCATCTCCGAATGTTCCTTGTGTACGTATGTCCACTACCCCTCAAAAGTTTGAATACACCAGTCGATATTTTTTCCCGCACTTAAAGTTTGATAACTCTGCCAAAAAAAAGATATTCGAAAATCCAAAGCGGCATTTTAAAGAAGATATATC
>JAPYZJ010001419.1:0-43482 GCA_030522765.1 Ophioninae sp. B BG-2022a | reverse complement strand
GTTTTGGACTACTATAATAAGCTTGGGATTAAAAAAATACATTAACTCAGGTACATACATGTCTGCACATCAGTTTTTGAATCAAATATCGTATAAGAACACTTGCAATATCACTTTTTTCTCTCGGCAACGCAAAAACCTGTGAGTTCTAACCTGTCCGCTCTGCTTGGACACACTAGCGGAGAGTGAAGTTCGTGCAAATGGCACAGTCGCCGGTCTGAACACGATTACTATTCACGCACACAAGCTTACTTCCCGTTTTGCCCCGAGCTTCATTTTGCCCCGGTCTCCCCTACCTTATCAGGTACAGGACTAAAAATTAAGGTAGCTGTTAGATTATTATAATAAACAAAATTATTTGACTGTTGTTGGTAAGAAGACATCCAACGCTAATAATCAATCTCTAATATTGGAGGGTAGGTACGTTAAAACTGTCAGATCGAGGATTGTAAACTTCGAATTTTGCGGTGATAACCAGTAAGTAGGATCGGATTTATATTTCTATTGTTCAAAATAATATATTTGTATTTCAATATATGTTTTTTTGGAAGCATATAACCGTGGCTATAAAATAAATATTAAATAAGTGTGTTGAAACTTGTTTTGTAACAAATATATGCTCTGATATACTACTGGACCCAATTGTGTACACCTCCCTCAAGGGAAGCCTAATCATGTTTTAAAAAAAAAATTTTTTATTTTTTCGTTCGTTTGGTTTGTAAACAATATAAAAAGAAACATTTCATCAATATATTATGGCCAATTTCATTTTGGCGGTTAATGGGTTAATATCGACGTACAATTATGCAAGGAAAATTTGAGGGTTTTCGATACTCAAAAGCTCCTATAATTAAAGGCCCTCCAATCGATATTATTTTTCGGCTCATCCGCCATATCTTATCCGTTCCACTCTTCTCTGGATCGACGTATATCGATCAAGAAAGATCCCATTTTACTCACTTTGTAATTCCGCACGTTCCAGATTATTTCGCATTCTTCGCGATGTCGAATTAACCGGTAACAGAGCCCGGACAACTCGTACTTTCACCGGGTAAGCTACACGTACGTAGGAAGAAAGTGTGTACGAAGCAAGAGGAACATCAGCTGAAGGAAAATAGCGCCACCCCTCCTCCCGAATTTATCGTTTCATTCCATCGAAATTCACTTTGAGAGTAGTGCTGTCAACTGAATTTTTCTAATTGATTCATTCGATTTTCTCAAAGTCAAAATCGGTATTGAAACTTTAAAAAAGTGAATAAAATTTTTTTTTTTATTCGCTATTAAAAATTTTCAATACTGATTTTCATAATTGCCTTTTTCGAGCCCAATTTCCAACGCAATTGCACTTCTATTGAATTTCGGGTTTGAAAGATCGTGAAGATTGGGGCTTTGTAAATCGAAACTGAAATCTGCGTCGAACTCATTTTTTTGCCGTATGCTCCTCGCCAGAACGAGAGGAATAGGGCACACATCAAAAGGGAGAAAGGGTCGGAGGGAAATGAATAGAGAGGAAGAGGAATTATTTGTTCGGTTGTCTGGTTAGTTGGGGTGGTCCCTTGATGGGATTATAATGCGAATATAATGGCGAGCTACCGGAGCTACGCGAAACCCTTTTGCAGCGCCCTATAGATGTACGAGTATTGCTGAACGACCAGAACGATCTCTCTAACTTGCTTACTCCTTGGTTGATCTCTGATACTACCTTTTTATCGGCATGCTCGACGGTGAATTCACTTATGCTCCTTTGATTCCAACGTAAACCTTTTAAGGTTCTTTTTATGTGTTAACACGTATTACCCTAACCTGGGACCTTGTAGGTACTATTGGTCTTTTTGTACTCTCTATAATGAGTGTTTTTATTCATATAAATTGGACAAAAAAACGATGGATTTCGAATTTTTAATCAAAAGTATTAGAAAGTGACCAATAGGAACGTTCGAATCGAAATTACATAAAAAATTGATTCTCGAAATTACAGTAATTAATAACCCAGGAAATTCATGGTTTTTCAGTCATAATGATAAAAAAATATGTCATGAAAGAGCATGAAAGAAATCGTGGTCGTTCATACGAATTCCGATAAAAACGTATCTGAACGGCTATAATATCACCTCTCGACCCTTTGGGATACGTTTTCCTCGAAATTAAACAAATGGCAGAAAACACGAAACCCATGGATTTTTTTAGTTCATATTTAATCAGTTTTCAATTGGGTTTAATAGGATGATACATCAGAAAAAAAATTTTTTTTTCAACGTAAAAAAACCTTGACCACACATAGGGATAATTCTCACAAGTATTGATACGAGGGATTCTCTATTCAACATTTTCCGTTCACCGCTGATTTCTCGCAAGATTTTTTGTCTATTTGTTATAATTGTTTATATGTATTATTACCGTGTTTTCTATAATTTACTTAATTTTAAGAAAATACGATGTTCATCGTATTTCGATCGGTATAAATCGTAAAGCATACGAAAAAAAGTCGTACATTTAAATACCTCAGAAAAAATATAAATCTTATATAGTTAAAGTAGAAATCCTATATACAGGAGAAAAACAATTTTTCTCGAAAGTCAATAAAATATTCTTACTGCGCAAAAAACCATAGTGGCGATTCCAATAGCTATTGATACGAGAAATTCTCCTTTCAGAATTTTCGAGCTACCGATTTTTCGGCAAAAAGTTGGTACGAGAAAATAAAACACAAAAGAGCTAGTAAATAGCAATCGATCAAAACACTCTCGGTCGACGCGCATGCTCTTTCTGCGACTCCGACGGATTTGATTTATGATAGCAACATGATTTTTCTCAACTTACCGGCGAGTATTTTTCATGTCGTTTTTTTTCTTTGCGCCCCAGATCGATCGGACCGTATGCGCTCGATAAATTATGTGTCGTGCACTACAAGACACAAATGAGCTGATCTATGATAACGAAGGGGTAATGCAATCTCCGTCGGTATCTGTATCGCCATTTTTCTTCAATGGAGCCTTTTAGGTGGGCGTATGTTGCACATATATAGTTATTTCTTTCCCTTCTCCCTTCGTCTCTTTCTGAGCTCTCTCTCTCTCTCTCTCACGTTCATTTCACCCTGACAGAATCCCCGAGGTTTTTTGTTTCCAACCCCGATAGAAATCTCCAAATGGTCTAGCGAATAAATCACTGGAGCCTTGGCCTAGAATTTGTCTCATTCTGTGCCCCAAACTCAACTCGTTAACTCGTATATTTCGTATTCTTCGATAAAGTCCTCTCGATCTTGGAGTTTTTCGAGCACGTTTATCACTCTCCAGCAAAACTACGTAGCTCCGATCAAAATCAATCACGTGAAACAATCGAAAATATCGAGCCATCAGTTTGGATTTCGAGTTCCGAAAAATAAGAGATGAATGAATTTGAAAAATATCCACGTCAAAAAACACACTAAAAGGATCAATGAAAAAATATATTTCTGCCGAGAAAAACCAAACAATTCTAGCGATAGGCAGAGGAAACGAATCGATGAAAGAATCGATTTTTTCTAAAGGGAAATAAAAACGAAAAATTTTGATGCGAAGAAATCTAGAAAATGCGACGATAAGAATCAAGTCTTTAAAGAAAAACTTAAAGACTTCTGAGAACAACTTAAAGCCTCGCCGATGCAAATAATTACACGATTCAAATAAACTAAAATGTTATACGGAGTCACAAAATGAACGACCAAAAATGCCACACGATATTATTTCCTACTTAAACAAAAAATGGAAAAAAATTTTGTTAATTCAAAGTTGCATTGTCACCTCGTAGATGATACGTTTTCTAATTTCCAAAACTCGAAGTAGCAGAGGAGTGACATTTCATTGCACCTCACGAACAATCAAGTTAAATAAAAACTTAATTCGCATTAAATAACGGCTAAATTAACTGATAGCTGAAACAAAATGAAAAGTGAACTTAAATACAAGTTTGTGACAAATCCCTTTTGAATAATTTCACCCAGAAGGTAGTTGTTGAATTCCTATCGACTAGAACACGCATATCTTTCGCCAATGTCACTACAACTTTTTGTTTATCATCATTTTTAACATTATCATGATTATTATCAGCTGAGAGATTCCAACTGGCAAATATATCGAGCGAGCTTTCCGGTACACTACGATTTTACATATAATGACCACAATAATAATAATTCGTCGTAACATCTTACGTAAACATATACATACTTAGGCTTGCGGGTGTCCATGTACGTAGTAAACTTGATGGTGGGGCGCACACCAGTTCGACAGCATTCCACCGTGATTTGCGAACGTTTCGATGTGCAAACTACTCTCGCAACGATTCATGAAATTCTTAAGCCCGATCGTCCGATTTCCGTTTTTCACAATCATGGGCGGAAAAGAAAATAAATTTAAAAAAAGAAGAAAAATGAACAAACAAAAATTAGGAGACGAGTAAAAGTGGCAAATTGAGATATCGGGAGCGATTCGGTGGGTTTCTTTCAAGGATTATCGATGTCAAACTCGTTGAAGAAACAGTATATTTATTACAGACGATACAAAAAAAATGATCATTTATTCATATCGATGAATACTATAATATTATAAGACGATGAATATTGCCTGCCGTTCTTCTTGCGCCTCCAAACGCGATGTGAAAGAATGTTTCATTAAAAAAAGAAAAAATAATCATTTCAACACGACAATTTTTTTTAATTTTCTTGTCGATTCAAATCGAATGAAAAAAAAAGGTACATTCTCGATTCACACAACTGGAATTCTACTGGACGGAAAATCGCGATTTCTCGCCCTAATCATACACGTCTCGATAACGTAAGTGAATCGGAATTCGGATGAATAGAAGGAATGGAATTCTCGCACGAGATTGTGGCAAATAATGGTGATTCGATGTTACGGTCTATCGAGAAATCTCTTACGAGTATGATCGTTCGGTAAAGCTTCATTGGCCGATTCCTAGAAATCGCTCGATTGAAACGAGTGTCGGATCGTTTTCGAGGACCTTCATTGTCTGAAGCTTATTTTGTCCATTCAAGAATTCTCGTTGGCAAACAAGATTACGTTTTTCGTTTTTTTTTTCCTTATTTTTCATTTGTTTTTTTTTTTTTTACAAATTTGTTTCAAGCCGCGTTCACGGTGTTTCGTTCGTTTTGATGTTGTACCACTGAATTCGTCATCTCGCAAGAACTACGCTTCGCCATCTTTCTTCGTCTCTCGACGATTCTCGAAGCCAAAAAAGGCACGAACAGATTGGAATCCAGCTCCACGCGTGCCTCTTTAAATACGTGCCTCGTTATTAGGCTCACTGAGACTCCGGCGAATAGGCAAACGAGAAAACCGAGTGGACAGTACCACATGTACGAAATTCGGTACAGATAGAAATAAGAAAACCCCGCGTCCATCGTCCTAGAAACGAAATACATTCTTGAGAATAACAATCGTGTTACGAGTAATAATATATGAATAATAATATCGAAAACTCCTCGAACGATAATAAATCATAACAAAGATAAAAAAAGGTTGCCAACATAGCAAGAATGATTTACTGCAATAATAAAAGTCATCGCGTCAAATAATAAGAGTAATATGCATTATGCGTGGGGTAATTAAATAATTATAGTATCAAGTATAAACGGAGTACCAAAAACAACCGCAATGATAATGGCGGCAGCAAAAAATAACACATGATTAATATTATTATTATTTCTTCTATTATTATTTCTTCTATTATCATTATCAATCGGTAATAATAATTATTATTCCTCAATGATGGTTATTGTTTTATTTTTCAAACAATACTTTTTATTAATTTTTCTACCGTTTAAGTA
Source organism: Ophioninae sp. B BG-2022a (assembly GCA_030522765.1). NCBI lineage: Eukaryota > Metazoa > Arthropoda > Insecta > Hymenoptera > Ichneumonidae > Ophioninae sp. B BG-2022a. Next base: position 37,661 of record JAPYZJ010001419.1, on the reverse strand, counting down.
TAATTGGATGATTATTATTGAAAATTGAATAAATAATAAAAAAAAGTATTCCGAAATAATCACTATAATGGTGGTGGTAAAAAATCGTAATAATGGTAAACGATGAAAATAACAACTCCGGAAGAAACACTGACAGTGATAATAATAACAACTGAAATAAAAGTGGATATAGCAATAATAATGGTACTAATAACATCGACAAGAATAATATTATTTTATAATAACAAGAGCAGCAAAATAAATAATAATAATAATAATAAGGACCATACCAACAATGAATAAAAACAATAACTGAAATCTACAAAAATAATATTATCATTTTGACAATCGTCACGTTTCTACGTATGAGATTTGTATAAAGTGTATTGAATAAATCAACAGTGTCAAATCCAACCTCATCGTGTAATTCTTCCGTAAAAGTTCGTCGGCGAGATCGCAGCCGGAGACGTCGACCGGTAGAATAGGCGGAACCGGTCGCGGCTGGCCAAAGCCAATCCAGAGGAAAAACACTAGGCTCGATATTAATCCAAATATAGCACCCTTCTGATTGCCCGATTCGGTCATCATACCGAGAGTAAAGAGGCCCAACATCGGGCCACCGATCACACCAAAGATCGTCAACGCTGCCTGCAACACACCGCCGAGAAATCCTCCGAGAAACGCAAGCGCGACGCAAAAAAGTCCAACGACCATAGCGAGAATTTTACTCGCGAGGATCGATCCATGAGGCGTGATTGGTGTGCCCCTAAAAAAAAAAAAATAAAACGAAACTTCACATTTTCGGAAGAAATTCTAGAATGAAAAAATTCAGGAAGGCTCATTTGAAACCATCACCTGCCGATGTAGAAAGGTTTTACGAAGTCTTCGAGAATGACAGCGGCCAATGAATTCAATGTGGCGGATACGGTGCTGAGACCAGCGCTGAATATGCCCGCTACGAAGAGTCCTGGAACTCCGGGATAAAGGGATAGCGTGTCCATAACGTAAAGTGGCATCAGCTGATCCGTCGATGATATTCTGCCGGACTTTACTGGATCGCAATCGTGATACCTCGAATAAATCGCCAATCCGGAGAAACATGTCAAGAGTGACATCGTCGAAGCTATTGGCCAACTCCACCACAAAGCTCTTTGGGCAGCTGCGACAGTTCTGTGATACCGTTCAAGGATAAGTTAATAGTACAGTGTCTCATCGGTCAGCAATGAGATTTGTCGATTTCAAAGATTTTCCAGTTTCTCTGTGCCCTCTTTCTCGTTCAGCCGTTTGGGTTAAGTGTGCGCACTTTAAAAATTGAAAGCTCCGCAAGTTTAAAAGATTAATGGTATAATAATGGAAACCGTCAGATATGGCAGTTCTAATAACAATCCTAATAACAATCTAAACAATAATTGTAATCTTGATCTCTATATTAATTTTAATGACAATTGTCGTTAAAATTAATTTAGAGATCAATGTAATGTTGAGATGTAATGTAGAGATTAATGTAGAAAATTAATTGTCATTTAATGACAATTGTAATCCATCGAAATGAGAAAACAAAGATTAACTAAACAAATTCAAAATGCACACGTATGACGTGTAAGTAGACGGATTCCCAGAGTCTAAAAGCATTTTTTTTAAGTATAAATATAAACAATTGAACAAACGAGATTTCGAGAAAAATGATTAGGTTAAGTTAACGAAACTTATAAGCCTTTTCAATCGACAATAATTCTTCATAAAACCTGTGAACAATTACGCATAAAAATCGGTTCAGAGATACAGTGCGCACTCTTGCCCACTAAACAGCCTTGCTTCGAACGCCTGATAGAAAATATTTGAGGATGACAAGATCTGCAGATCACAAGAGTAATCTAAAAATGTTGACGTCATAAAACAATCTGCCATTCGGAATGACCACGACTTACTTGACAGTTAGCATCCTCTGTACTTGAACTTGATTGACCGAGTACAGAGAGAGATAAGTGAAAAACCCGCCCACGATTAAGCTCCACCATGTGTGTCGGGTGGTCGGATCAATCGAGAAACTGTCATCGATCACATCGTTGTAAGAACGCGAGAAGAAAAAATGAAGTTTCGTTAGGGTTAGTTGAAAAATTTATCGATCGATGAAAAATGTTGAATCGGCAACTGACCTGTCAAACTCGATACGTTTTCCTCTCAAGGCTATTTTCCAAAGCTCGTCTAGACTACCAACGTTCATCGCCGCGGTGATTATCACCGTGAGAATCGCCAGGAGCATCAACAACGATTGGAACACGTCCGTGATGAGGACCGCTTTGATGCCACCGATCGTCGAATAAAACGTACAGACTATACCGATTATCACGATACTCAGAGTCGTGGAAATTCCGGTTGTTGCCTCAAGGGCGAGTGCTGGGGCGTAGAGAACAACACCGGTGTAAAGTAAGGTCTGCAGGAGAAAAGCTATACTCGCCACCATTCGAGTTTCATTCCCAAAACGCTTCTGAAGATACTGCAACACGTGAAACGTATTGTCTTTCTGCATTTATTTTTTCTACTTATTTATACCTAAACAATAAATCTTGCATTCTGCTCATTTATGCTGAATCAATAAATCAGTCGTTCTGCTGATTGATTAATTGTTTAATTGATTTATTTGTTTATTTATGCCAAATCAATATCTTAATTTTTTATTTGTTTATTTATGTTAAATAAATTCGGTTTGTAACCTCGTGATATATCTTTTGACGTGGAATCGTCATTTTTTTCAAGCTGTAGTTAGAACGATAGGAATACGGGTTTTTAGCGTTGAGGGGTATAACCATACCTTGGAATAAAGTATAGCGAAACGTGATTTCGTTTAACCAAAAACGAATATTCATTCGTGCAGATAAAAAAGCTGCCAACGGCACTTTGAAAAAATAGAACAATTAAATTATTCAAAAGTGGTGAATTCAACAAAATGAGCAATAGGTTGATGGAGGGTTTCTGGAAAGTCGAAAGTTTTGTTGGATTTCGAAAGACAAGTTTCGGTATTTAATATGTCTATTGTTGATTCAGATATATATCTAGAAATGAAAAACTCATATTCGGAATAGAAAATTGTGGAAAAGTGATTTTGCAATTTTGCCATTTTGCAATTTTGCCATTTTGCAATTTTGCCAAAAATCGATTAATAGTGGGCGCTGCGTGAATCAAACCGTGTTTCAAAGAGAAAAGCACGATGAAAAGAATGAATTTTAATTGGAGCACTAAACCAAAGGAGAAAAATCATTATCGAAGATTCAGTAAAGCCACAATTTTTTGGTCTCGACGAGGTGAAAATTTAGAATAAAAATGTAGAAATATTTCATTTATAAATTCATAACGATTATTACTAATAAATAAGAATTTAACATTCCCTTCGAAAATGCAGTTTTCTATTTGAAAAAAATTTGGGGGTTTACGAAAAATCGTTTACCGCTTAATATATCGGCGTAAAATAAAAATAAAAACCCGATACAAAACTGTAAATAAATAAAACGACGACATCGAAAAATTAACAACGGAAAAAAAAGAAAAATTCACTTCTGTCAATTGAAAGATAATTCAACAAAGATTTTCTGAAAAGAGGAATTCGACGCCATGGTACGCTGGAATAAAAGTTTTCGCATGCAAAAGAGGACTAGCATTGTTGAGCTTTCCATATCTACTCACCTCAAACGCGCTCGTTCCACCGAGTTTAAAAAACACCGGTAGGTAGAGATAAGCGACAAACGGTGTCGCGAGGCCGTACGACAAGTTTATCACCGCGTATTGGGTTCCGTAGCCGTAATTTTCGGCGCTAACGCCGAGTAAGCTAACGGCCGAGAGATAAGAAGCCATCAGGCCGATCGCCACCGTCGTCACGCTCATTCCTCGATTACCCACAAAGTATTCCTGTATAACGATTACCGATCAGAGAATTGCAAAGAGAATCGCGACGAAAATCTTTTTTTTTCTGCATTTATCAACGTTTACTATCAGCCGAAATTTCATTTCCGAACTATACCGATCTCGATGAAACATCCTGGTAATCGTTTGTCTTAAATATCTGTGCTAAATCAGGTAAAAAAATTTGCTGATAAAATTCGGGTCGAACAAAAGAAAAATTCATTGTAAAAACATAAGCGAAGAAAAAATGACAATCGGCTATCGAAAAACTGAAAAATCGGCCAATGAAAATCCAATAAACGAAAATAAAAATCGGTTTGAAAAAAGTGAAGGCAAAAAAAGAAAAATCAGTGGAAGAATCCTGAATAAAAATAAAATTGAAAAATCGTCTAAGTACTTCGAGTAAGAAAAAAAAATCGGTTGCAAAAAGAGTGAAGGAAAAAAAATAAAAATCGGTGGAAGAATCCTGAATAAAACAAAAAATTCAAGAACCATCTAAATGCTACGAGTAAGAAGAAAAATCGCTGAAAATCTAGCAGAAAATGAAAAACAAGAAGGTAGATAAAATAAAATTTGAGCGAAGGAGAAAAAATCGGCTGACAAAATTTGAGCAAAAAAGAAAGGAAAATCCGGGGGATAAAATACAGCAAAAAAAAAACAATAATCATCACGTACCGAAGGAATGTTTAAGTTTCGTTTCATCCTACCTCGGTTGTTTTTTGCCGTCCGCCGGTAAATCGGTAGTAAATACCGATACCGGAGCTCACGAACAGCATTATTGCGATAACGATGTAATCGGCAGTTCCGAGAGTTGGATTGGTCCTCATTGTACTTATTTTTTTTTTTCGTTTTGCTTTTCCTCTATTACGTATTTCTTCCTTTTCTTTTGTGCCCTTTCCTTATTGCTGTTGGACACGTTTCACGAAAAATCCTAACGGAAGATATCGCCGACCACGTGGTTGGACAGATGATTCTGCGGATCTGTTGAGCCGAGCACTCTCGAGACGGATGCCGGATCCGATCACGCTACCTGCCGACGACAGGTACGAGCATATCGAAGGTAGGGTAAACAGGATCCAAGCTTTAACTTGGATCAACGACGGGACGAGGAAGAGGAAGGGGGGGGGCACACGAGAAGAGTTCGAAACGTTTCACAAACGCTTCACCTATCACGGGTCGAATTTCAAATGAATGAACACTTTCTTCATTTCCACTCGTCGCGTCAAAGGCGAATAATATTTATTTAAAAAGTCGCACATTTTATTTTTTTTTCCACCACAATTTTTCTACGAAAATTGCGCCGCGTAATTTATATCGTTGAGAAAATAGAAACCGATCGCTTTGCGATCGAGAAGAGAAATACTCTATTTTTCCCCGGTGAAGTGACTGAGAAACGCTTAGATATTTTCGCCTCGTGTAACCCCGTTGGCGTGACAAATAGAGACTAAAGAAGAATTCACTGTGTGCGACCCCCCCCCCCTTACTCCCGACACACTTGATCGAGCTTCTGATTTGTCTCGAGCAATCTACTATCAGCGCGCTTTCATTGTCACCGTAAATACATTTATTGGTGCCATTAAATGATTCTAAGGAAGTATATCTATAGATGGATGTACAGGGCATGGAAAATCGTTCCAATGTTGTCATCGATATAATTAGGAGAAGCGAGGACCTTCCTCCTTCTGAAACTTCTTTCTCTCTTTCCACTCCCTAGAGTCTCTACTTGTTTTTAATTATTATTCTAATCAATGGTCCAATCTTTTACTTTGTTCATCAACAAAAACAAGACAAAGAAAAATATGTTGCTTCACTCAAAATTCTCATTCACTCAAATTCGTTTCGGCCAAAATTGCGAGCTATTTTTCGAACCTACAGTTGAGAATTTTTTACTTCTTTTTTGAATGTTGCATTTTGATTATTTACACTTTATTCGAGTATTTTTCATTGGTAATTTATTATGCAATTTAGACTTTATTATTATATATTTCTTAATTGGAGTCGTACATTGTTACTGTTTTTAGAATACAATCAACATTTTCGTATCGTAGCATATTTCATTTCACTCAAATGTATTATTCAAGCGGATAATACATTTTTCGAAATTATTTTTCAATTCCCTAATAGATACAATTTTGGATTAACCAAAACTAGGACTAACAATTCGAAATGATTTGATAGTCTTAGAATTTTGAAATTAAATCTCTTTTATTTTACTCTTATTAATTTTGAAGGTTAATCATTTTTATTGTTATATCTATTATATCGTTATAAAATTCTGCGTTTTAAATGATATCTATATTTCTTATATAATTTATATATTATTATTGCAACATTTTGGTCGTTCAAATAATTTATTAAATGCCTTTTTAACGCTATATTACTTATTAATATTGGTATGATCTCTCTCCTGAAAGAATTGCCATTAATTTGGCAATTATTTATTTAGGGGCGATCGGAAGTTTTCGTAAAAGATGTTCGCCCTCCGTGTGGGCCCTCTGATTGTGCGGGCTGCACAATTGTCGGTACTAGCCCCCTGTATCGCGTGTCTCTCGTGAGCGCGTATTATTTAACATCTTGCTCGTGTGCATGCGCTTTCTGTTTTATCTCCGTTGATGTAGGGTCGCGGGGAATTAATCAATTAGTCGAATGTCAACGCTATCCGAGAAGACTTATGGGGCTTCGATCCCGTCGTGTGCATACGCGAAAAAAAACAAGAGAACGGAAAAAAAATATCTATCACGTACGTTTTATCCTCTCTGTACACTCGCCCCCGCGCGAGAGTGCAACGCACTTCCGCGTTCTCGTGTCTCACATACCGCTATACTCATATACCTTGCGCTATGTACAGGGTGGCACGTATTGAAACGAACAAATATCTGAAGAATGCATAATCGGGATACTTCATCTGGAGCTTTTTTTCTGCTGAAGAAAAAGCTTTTTTCCTGCTGGAAAAAAGGCTGCAGCTTTTTTTCTGTAAGAGTTTTCTTCCTGCTAAAAAAATCGCTGGAGTTTTTTTTTCCTGCTGGAAAAATGCCTGCAGCTTTTATTTCTGTAAGAGTTTTCTTTCTGCTAAAAAATTCACTGGAGTATTCTTTCCTGCTGGAAAAATGGCTGCAGCTTTTTTTTCTGTAAGAGTTTTCTTCCTGCTAAAAAATTCGCTGGAGTTTTTTTTCCTGCTGGAAAAATGGCTGCAGCTTTTTTTTCTGTAACAGTTTTCTTTCTGCTTAAAAATTCACTGGAGTTTTCTTTCTGCTTAAAAATTCACTGGAGTTTGTTTCCTGCTGGAAAATGGCTTGAGTTATTTGCCTACTGGAAAAATAGTTGGAGTGCTTTTTCTCTTAAAAAAAGATTGAAGTTTTTTCTCCTGCTGGATAAAAGGCTGGAGTTTCTTTTCCTGCTGGAAAAAAGGCTGGAGTTTTTTTTCTCCTCAAAAAACCACTGGAGTTATTTTTCCAGCTGGAAAAATGACTGCAATTTTTTTTTCTACTAGAAAAATGGCCGGTCTGTTTTTTCCTGAAGCCATTATTCCCGCAGCAAAAATGTGCGCAGGATCCAAAACATAATACATAGGGAATCCGATCTGCAGACACTTGTTTCTAGAACCTATTGTATTCCTGACGGAAAAAGGGTTCTAGAAAAACCGGTACTCTGAATTTCGTCACTTGGAACCATGCAGTTTTCTCTGGAGTCGTCTTTCTACTAGCAAATCAATTCTCCAGACTTGAAAAACTAACATTTAAAGACATTTTTCGAATTATCGATGTTGGTGCCCCTTTTTCTCTAGCTGTTCGCGATTTTTAGATATCGCTCCTGGAAAGATTATTTTGAAAAACAAATTCTCCCGGAGATTAACCAACCCAAATCCAACTGACGGGTTTTTTCTCCAGGTAGTGTTGAAACAGTTCTTTTTTCTCCGGACTGGTCCTAGCATCAGCCACAATCCTGGGTAATAAATGATACCGAATATTTTTTTTTCGGAAACCTAACGATTCAGCTTTAACTCAAATTTAAACAACATTACTACGATTGTTCCGTCGGGAGTAACGTTTCCCTGATGGCTTCCCATTCGTTCCAAAATGGGACACCCTGTACGAAAATGTGAGTGAGTGTATGCCTGTGCAAACATGCGGGCGTTCGTAGAGTACGTAAGCTATGACGGTGCAAAACAAATTCCACGTACATCTTCTCCGTTCATGCGGGAGAACGTTTGTAGTATTTACATGTTTGCTGTATACGTTGATTAGTATACATGTATATATTAATATACCTGGTGAATCCCAAGAAATTGGACAGCAGTGAGATAGCCATTAAATTACATATTCTTATGTTAAAAATATCACGGTCAACGGTCTACGTTTTATTTATCATAAATATTTGGATAAATTTCTGAAGCTCCCCTCACCTCTCCTCGATCCTGGTGAAACTTTGAATTAACTTTCTTACTAATATTTTAAGATAACTCCTAAAAGGATTTTTGGTGACTAGTGATAATTTTTGAGATATTAAATTTTTTTGGTTTTTTATTTCTACACGTGCGAATATGTTGTCTACTAATGTATAGCTCGCCATGTCAGATCGATTTGTTTCATTTTGTGCGGTTCTGCTTCGTTTTGTTTGAAGTTGTCTGGATTTACTTAGATTGATCTGGATTTATTTAGGTTTGTTTGGGTTTTCCTAGGTTATTTTGGGTTTGTGTGGATGTACCTGAGTTTAGGTTTTTTTTTTTGGTTTCTCTGGGCTTATTCAGGTTTGTTTAGTACAGTAGGGGAGCCATAAAATAATAAAACCTTCAACGTTCGATATCTCGAAACCTATCGGTATTCAACTAAAGTCATTTTATCAGATCTCTTAGAATAATAAAAAAAAGGTCTGTGCAAAAGTTCCGTCCGTACGAAAAACCGGGGGGGGGGGGGCAGAAGTTATGGAACGTCAACCACGTATTTGAAAAAACGAGGAGTAGATAGGAATTTCCATGTTCGATAAATTTGCACTGTATAAATTTCCGTTTGTTTTTTAAAATATTTAATTCAACTTTCCATAGATTGAATTTATCCCTGCCGACGATTTTTATACTGTGGATCCATTCGATCCGCATCAGCCATTTATCATTAATCCTTCTTATAAATTTCATTGTTTTCCCCTCAAGAATGTACTAAAAAATTGGTATTCGCGGAATTCAAACTCCAGCTCTTCTGAAAAATGATAAAAAAAAGCTAGTAAGTCCTAGGATATTATGTGTAATGAGTCGGAGTGAAAATCTCCATCAACTCATCTTCAGTGACTCATTTTTATAACCGCTGAAAAAATGTTATCCGAATATCCAACAAAAGTGTTATCGTTTGACGACGAAAGTTTCTCATGTGTAACGTTCCTATCAGGGATAAAGAAACGATCCGGCTGTACAGCGTGTCGAAAAACTCGCGCTATTAATGTCGACTGTCCATTTTTTATCCCCTCCCTCTCGACATATCGTTTACTCTTTTTTTTATGATTTTTTTGCAACCACAGGTAAGTCGTAATGAATTACGAGCTGATACGGAGATGTTTAGGTCAGAAGTATACAGGCACTCGTATGATTTAGAATACACATAGACGTAGAACACTTTCCCTTCGAGATTCTCGTTTGCTGAGTGAGGGAGGGCGAAGGGGGAGGGGGGGGGGGCCTTGAACCAAGTGGGAAGTGGGCGAGACGAGAATTCTGTCATGGCGCTATCTCTGCACTCTTCAAGTGTTCTCTCCTCCCCACACAAAAGTTTATACGGGACATTCCAACTCTTATCGCTCAGGCTACAGAGCACTCTCGGCCTCTTCGACGTATCAACGAAGATCTCACTATTCACCATCATTCTTGTCAGTATTTTCGAGGATCCCTATTTTTCCGAGTACTCATCCAATTTTTTTTATCAATTCTTTACCGGGCGAATCATTGAACTTACGAACAAATAAATAACAGGGATAGGTCATTTGGGATTAAAATCCCAGCCGTTTCTTAGCCTTAAGACTAAATGTTATTTATTTTTCATTGTAGTATTTTGTTTATTATTTTCCATTCGATGTTATCGTAATGAAAATACATTTTATTGTTTCGTTATATCATATCGTATTGGGAAATAACAACTGTATTATTTTGTTTGATTATTATTATTGTTTGTTATTTTATTGCACAATTTTATTGCATTATTCGGGTTTACAATTACATAATTTTTTTATTCATAAATTACATCCATATTTGTTATAAAATCTAGATTTCGTTATTGTTAGACTTTTATCACATATTTAATTACACACAAATATATCTTTGAGTGTATAATATGTATGAATTATTTTTAATTTCATATTTCATTTATTTTTTCTCTTTTTTAGTGCTCTCGAAGATCCAATTTTTGTCAATTTCTCATCGAACGGTACACTGATAGGATTTAAAAAAAAAACTCAAATTGCGAAAACGAGCGCCACTTTTAGTATCTTTCTCTTAATCTCACGGCGTCACTTTTACCCAACTGTAATGAGTTGACTCTTTTTACGTGGGTTGGCAAAAATATTTCGGAAAATTTGAAAATCATGGTGTAAGATCGTTTACAGTGAAGGAGGACTAGAATCGAGATGAAAAATAACTAATTTGTATGTAAGCCCTTGAAAGTCCTTTTTCATCGAAAAGGCACTCTGCATGTAGATCGCTAGGCACGGTAGCGAATCTCGGTCATTGCTCGTTCCGTGGGCTGCACGTCGTTTAATTCTAATGAGATTTTCTCGGGCACGAGAATTACATTTACGAAAGCAATGCGCCGCAATACTCGCAAGGAGACGAGAGAGGTTTGACCGATAGAGTGGGCTCGTGCACCAGGAGAGTTACTCACGACTCTGGAATGTAGTTCACATTGTTTCTGTGTACCCTAAACGCCCACGGATATAGAAACGTGTACGAGGTTTTAAATAAGGTGACTTTTTATTTTTTTCGATAAATATTTGTTTATTTATCGAACCGAATGAAACAAATCGATCTGACATAGCGAGCTATACATTAGTAGACAACATATTCGCATGTGTAGAAATAAAAAACCAAAAAATTTAATATCTCAAAAATTATCACTAGTCACCAAAAATCCTTTTAGGTGTTCCCTTGGAATATGAAAACCAAAGTCTGTGCAAAACTTTAGCTCGTTTGGGTGAGGGACCGGTGAGTTTGGAGGAACTTTACTGAAAATTATTGTTAATTCAATATTTTGTAAACTATTTCGGATCACCAAAAATCCTTTTAGGAGTTATCTTAAAACATTAGTAAGAAAGTTAATTCAAAGTTTCACCAGGATCGAGGAGAGGTGAGGGGAGCTTCAGAAATTTATTCAAATATTTATGATAAATAAATATTTGTTTATTCATCAACCTCTATTTCGTCCCCTTTAGAGTAATGCCCTTCAAATATAAAACACTTATGTCAGCGGTTTTCCAATTCTCGAAAGACTTCTGATCCGAATTTTAGGATATTGACCTCCAGCTCTCCCAGCTATGCGGTTTTTATTTCCTCAATCGTGGCAAATCTCCGTCCTTTCGTGTCTCTTTTCATTTTTGGAAACAGGAAAAAAGTCGCGCGTGGCCAAGTCCGGTGAATACGATGGCTGAGCCATGATTACAGTTTTGTTTTTTGCCAAATTTATCATACATGAGCAACGATGCATGAGCAAGGTGCATTATCGTTTTAGATAACAAAACAATCGCGAAGCACTCCAAAACACGTCTAAAATTTATGTCTATTGAAAAAATAATTGAATACCGAAAATGGCTGATAATGTCGACATACGTTGGGGACATGTGTACCGACATAACGAAAATACATAACGGGAAATGATTTACCCAGGTGATCCGTGGGTCACCTCATTAACCCAAACGTCGGAAATCGTTATATATCAGTATAAAGGTACCTTCAAATTATTTTTCACTTTGAATATTTTTGTTATTCTTCATTCTTGAACAATCAAGTTCATTTTTCTCAACTGACAATGTTGAAGGTGAAAGAGATCACCTTCCTTAATACTAAAAACGACGGTCGAAATAAATAAGGAATTCGCCTGATTAAACAAATATGTCGGATCGAAGAAATTTATGATGAAAAACAATTTTTCGCTTTTCGCGTGATTGATTTGACGCATGCAAATGCGCATTTCTATGCGCATGCATGGAAATTGCCATTTATCGGAAAACCTAGGAGAGCCAATGATTAATGATCACGAGAAAAACTTGTCTGTCGATTGATAGTGTTCCTATCGATTCGTGTTTTATCGCGCACACTGAACCTACCGTCTCGTCTCGGGGTACAACACTATTTGTATGCTTTAAGAAACTTATGTACATGTTTGGACACTTGCGTAATCGTGTGCCGTGCTCGACTACTTTATAACTCGTTCCATTTTTTGCACAATTTAGTGGAAAAAATGTAACGGAGTGGTTGTGTATGACTTTGTTTTCTTTCATCCAAATGAAAATAGATTCATTTTCAATTTCATGTATCGCATTCGAAATAATTGATTACTCATTATGCTATATTCGATTATATGTTTTTTTTTTTTTCAATAGAACGTTAATTTATTTGGAAAAGAATGGATCGTATTCGAAATAAATAATTAATAATTATGCAATATTCGATTATATTTATTATCTTCAAATAAAAGTAAATGTATGTTTAATCGACTAAATCGTAATAAAAATAAATAAATAAATCTTATGCAATATTCGATGTGATTTTTGGTAATTCATTATTTAAAATTAATCATAAATTAATATTAAATTTCATCAATTATAGTAAACGGCGAATTAATATTGATTAATGGTTTATTATTATCAAATTAACTTTATTACCTGTTTTGTCATTTTTTTCTTTTATACTTTTTCAATCAAGTTATTATTTTCTTATCCCTTATTCCATTACTTTTTTAAAGTTCGATAATAAATCCAAAATAATTCAATATTTTCTATAAATCAAAATTCGCAATGTTTTCGAACGGTTCTTTTTTAACTACTTGGCTGGACAAAATTTGTAGGCCTTTTCAAACGTTCCATATATCACAACAGCTTTCTCGTTTTAGGGAATCTGATGAAATTCCATTGAATCATTGTCCTCGTGTCGCATACGAGAATACGATGTTGGATTACATATATTTCTTTATTTAAAAATATTTCTCGAATGGCATCAGGGATCCTCGTTTTCCAGCGTAAATCTCATAGTCCACCTATTTTATATACGTTTGATGAGGTCAGCCAGCTTTATGTGGAAGCGTATATGAACCCACAACGTAACGCAGATAATGTGTACGTAATGGGACGACCGTTATGGGCTGCGCTCTCAGATGAGCTGGATGCTCTTTTTTTCCTCTTCCACTTCTTCGGCTTTAGGTATGCAACGTGTTTTATCCCTCATTCGTACTATGCATGGAGGAAGAAGAAGGAATTCTGAGAAGGAGGCAGGCAGACGGGACAGTAGAGAAAAAGTGTGTGTGTGTGTGTGTGTAAGAGAGAGAAACTGAAACGAGGATGTGAACAAATTGTGAAAATAGCTCGAAGATTCTATTGGAGAACATTAAAAAAAAACATTACGACAGAACTCTCGATCGACCACAAGAAAAATCTGCAAACGTATGTAAACATACTTATCTGTACATTTCCAAAAAAAAAAAATTGTACACGGGATTAATCTGCCTCGAAAAAAGATATTGATATTTTGAAAAATTATTTTCAAAAATGAAAGATATTTATAAGTCTTAAAACGAGGGTGCGGACCAGCTGTGAAAATAGCTGTAACGCTCGTTTGGAAAACATTTAAAAAAATAACGATCGTGCTTGTTGTTGATCGTGAAAAGTCTACAAAAATAAATCTACAAATATATGTAGACGTACAATGCAGTTGGAAAAAGCATTTACAAAGCTAAAGTATATTTATACGAAGATATAATTGTATAAATATTTGAATGAGCATAGGCAAAGTAAATGTATACTTATACGCATTGAGATGATCGTATACAAAAATATATTTGTAAAACAACAATTTACAAACTCATATAGTTTCAAAAAAATTTTGAAATAAATTTTTGGATGAGCGTATGCAAAGTGAATATATACTAATACGTATTGATATGATCGTATACAAAGATATATTTGCAAAACAACAATTTACGATTTCACATATTTTTAACAACATTTTAAACAACATTTTTTAACAAACCAAAAATAATGTACGATGGCTAAATCTGAGTCCAAAAAATTAATGAACCCTTTTAAAAATGATTTTCATCCTTTACCCAAGATTTTTTTTATTTTGTACGAACTTACGTCCAAATCTACATTCAGCTAAATTTTAATGTGAAGGTCTCGAAAATTTTTATCCGAGCTATTTCACGATCCCATGCTCCACGACGTTACATAGAGTTGCGATAGGAGTGTAGTATGGGAACAGTTGGGTATTACGAAGACGGTCTTCAGAGTCAAATGTCTTCATAATTACTTGAGCACATTGATGTACCCGTTCATAGTGTACACCACGGATGTGGATCCTCCGGGCGTGGGCGGATCGCACGCGTCTCTCGGTAATGGATCCCATCGATCATTCTCTCGTGGTGCTCGCGCGAGCGCAAGCGCCTCGCCGTGCTTGGATCCTATCCCTCTCCCCGTCGACCCCCTCCCCCTCTTTCTCCCGCATTCCGACGAAAGGAGCTCTTACCGACCGTTAGTCGATTCTCGCGAATCTTCGAGGCCTGAAGAATCACATTTGAAAATCTGCGTGATCGATTCTCTCGATTGCCTCGAAAAATGACTTCGCTCAACAAAAGAAAAAAAAATAACATACGTCGAAACAAAAATTACCAAGTGAGTAAAGTCTTGTCAAAATTCAACTTGACAAATGAACTTTCAAGTTCGTTGATGATTAAACCAATCAACCAGTAATGATCAAATCAACGAAAGAGGGTTTTCCCGTTTAGAAACAAAAAAAACAAACAAACAAATTTATAGAAACTGTTGAGAAAACTGTTTAGAAAAAAAATAAAAAACACTTTCTAGAAACTGTTTAGGAAAAGAACAAAAAAAAAACTTTCTAGATACTATTTAGAAAAATGTTTAGAAAAAAAATCAAACTTTCTTGTTTATAAAGGAAACAAAAAACACACACAGGGATTCTTCACTGTGTGCCTTTTTTTTGTTTATTTTTTTACTCGCCCTTTGGCCACTTACAGGCGAAACCACGAGGAACTCTACCCCTGCTGAATTCACTGACGTGTCTTGTCGTGATGCAAATAGTGTAACGCCGGGAGCGGTTCTGTGATTTACCGCGTGTTCCGAATCGGACGCACAGAAAGAGAGAAAATAAAAAACGATGGTTAGAGGGAGAGGGGGTGGATGTAATGGAGAGGGGAGGACTTCGAGGGAGTAAGAATTAGTGGGATGCTGTGGGAGCAGAGAGAGAAGAGATTTCGCAAAATACAAGTATTAGAGAGAGAGAGAGAGAGAGAAAGAAAGAACGCAGCCCACTCTCGAGCTAGGGGATTTACCCTGAAATGCCACGGTGATTTGTGCGACCGGTTACCGTTGCCATTTGCATAGCCTCATATTATAGCTCAGTGGGCAAGAGAAAGAGACTGAAAGAGAGAAACGAGATGAGAACAGAGACGGAAAGAGACATAGAAGAGAGCATTGTTACCCTGAATATTGCTGTTATTTCCTCACTATCTTTACACAACGTACGTACTGATACACGTGTCCAAACTCACACGTACGTAGCTGATTGCACTTGTATGAATTAGTACATCGGTGCAATGGAATGAACGCGCCTTATAGACGCAGTTTACGATAGTGTTCACTAGAGTACTCGCATGCGAGTACGCACGCCTTTAAACCGAGATCCAGCAATGTTTTGTTCATTTTATTTCATTCATTTTATGATTCATTTTTATTTTACATTTAATATTTTATTCACTTATATGATATTTAATATTTAATATTTTATTCATTATACGCATTTACATTCATTGTTTATTAAATTTTTTTATATTGGTTATTTTTATCGTTATATATTATAATATTAGCAACGAAAATAAAAAGCAGAAATTGGGTCCTTTTTTTCAGTAATTTGCGAAAACCTGTAGCTCCGTGAAAAGTTATCATACCGGGGAGAAAAAACGGATTTTGAAGCGTGAAATCTTTACTTTAGGAATCTGGTGGGCGAATGTTTTTTTTGGGCATCACACTCTGTGCTACAATAAAAAATAGCAGGAAGAAGACATTTTCAAATTCGCTTATTTTTTCAAATGCGTCCACACGCTCAAAAAAACTTTTTCTATCCTGATCATTACTCCAATCTGTCTCTCCAGTCTGGTTCTTTCGCTTTAACATATCTTTTCTTGCTCTCTGTAAGACGATTGATCGGCGGATCAGGCGGCCCAATAAGGGCGCAATCAAGCAACGCAATAAAGGCCGAATCGGGAAGTCTGATAAGGCCCCAAACAGGCAGCCCAATAAAGCCCTCATCTGGCAACCCGATGAGAGTCATATATGGTCGAGCCATATAAAGCAGGAAGACTATTAATGAGGTAAAAAATTATGGGTTTCTAATGATTTTTTTTTTTGGTATAAAGAATACACATAGACATTTGGATTTTTAGATATAGTTAGTTTCATATTTTAATTGTTCGGAAAAATATGTACACTTTTTTAAATGCAAATTGCCCATCGTCTACATTAATGTTTAAAAGAAGATTAAAAAAAAATGCTGCACTGTTGGCGGTCATCCTCACGATGACAGTATCGGAAAAAAATCAAAATGATTCTTAAAGACCATTACGCTGTTAGCGAACCAGGATTTTTGAAATATGTGCAAAATTCAACAAATGACAGCTTAGTAAAGTCATTTTTATAAATTTTCATGAAATTGTTGCTATATTTGAAGGCAAAAATAGGTTTTATATTTGAAATTCAAAATAATATTGAGGTTCACCAACAAACAACTGATGCAACAAAGATCTGTGACAAAATTTCATCGAAATCGGTTGAATAGTTTCGGCGTAATCACTCCAGCAGTTGAAAAAAAACATAGTTTTGAGAAAAAAAGCGTCCAAAGTTGCATAGCTCTGTTTACCCAGCACGAAAGTTCTTGGCGTTTTTTTTTTCGAAAACTCCAGCAATTCTTGGAATTTCGTTGTAAAAATGATCCACAATATTTTCAATAAAATGAGCTATCAATTTATGGCAAAAAAAAACAAAGAATCGATTTTTTCAATTTTGTAATTGGTCTTCCTGCTTTAAAGAGTGAATTCGCCGTGGCAATCCTAGCAGAAAAGTGTCTCGAAGATCGCGACGAGTAGCTCGAACACGAGGGTTAGGAATGGTCCAAGCTGAGCTCATTCGTTCGTCGTTTTACTCGTTCAGGGCTGTGCGGTGGTCGAGGGTATAAAAATATTCGACTATGCGAGGATTTCACGAACGTTGGGGCTAACGTTACGTATTTATCAGGTATACGTGTGTGCGCGTGGCAAAAGGCACACATCGTGACGAGGAAGCGATTCACCTCGAGCTTTTACTATCTTACGGTAGTTCATGGCGGGTCAGAGGCCCGCCTACGAGTGTCATTTCTACTCGTCCATCCTTCTCTCTTTGGTTATTTATCTCGTCGTATTCTCTCTCTCTCTCTCTCTCTCTCTCTCTCTCTCTGGAACTCTCTTCCTAGCCATATTGAACTCCCATATACGAATACAGTTATGGAACAAGCACTAAAAGTATATCTTGGAAATTTACTGCTCCATACGATGTACATCATCCTGCATGAGCCAGTTTTCACACTGTGGGAGTGTTATTGAATATCTTTCTCCCACACTCCACTTTTCGTCTATGCATACACTGAAGCTTTATGCGCGCAAGAAAAACGATTGGAAAAACCAGCTTCGAAGTTCATCCTCGTAGAAAACACGTTCAACGTGCGGAGAATGTTAGGGCATCATTTTTTTCGTCGAGTCTTTCGACTGGTTTTTTCTCGTGATTATTTAAGTCTCCGTCGCGAAATATACGTTTAAACATTATTATTTGATTTATAATTTTTTTAAGCCTTATATACGTCACTATGAAATTTAAACAGATCGATTTAGTAGCTATTTTTAAGCTTCTTTTTGACGACGCAATTGCTGTAGCAATACTGATTTAAAACCTTAGTGATCGATTTTTCGAAAACACTGAAACACGTCATTCTTCATTTTCAACGAAAAGTCTTAATACGAATTTTCCTGTATTTTACTTTAAAACTAATGATTTCTCGTGCAAACTTACATAACTCATCGCCTTACATTAGGAATTTCGTGAAACCCTGTCTTATGGATGTAGATAATAAAAGTAGCGAAAAGATAGATCGAAAAAAATATCACAACATCAATATCCTGTTAACCAAAATGGATTGAAAATGATAACGATAATTCATATATAATTCACTGTAACCTACAATGAATTAAGACTTATAATGATACGTAATATTGAATTCATTCAAACCCACAATTAATAAAAAATGCTAATGATAATTAATATTCAATTCATTGTAACCCTCAATTAATGAAAAATGCTAATGATAATTAATATTTAATTCATTGTAAGCCACCATGAATTAAAAATGATTACACGTAAGCATATTCGTGCTAAAGTCATTTTCAAGATTGTTACCATTCCCTAAATTAAGGTTTTATCGAAACGCGATTAGAAAAGGACTGGAAATAGAAACATTTCCTTATAGGCGACATTGCGTTGATACAACGATCTCGATATATCTCTTTTCTAAATAAATATGTATGTGCTCGTGTATATTTTGTTTTTCTCTACGTTTGTACACTTTTTGCACGCACCTGTCGGTATTACAGAGACCTTCCATCGTCCTGAAATCTGGTATTTCTTGTCGGTGAAAGTTACGTTATTTTTCGTCGATATCTTTTTTCCAGTGAGGACGCAGGGCGTAGCGGCGACGAAATGAAGCATGCAGCATGCGTGGTAGCGGTGTCACGGCTGCGCGGTCCTGCCTTCAACCCCTGGTGTCCGCCAGCCGCTACCTCGCCGTACACGCCCTTCCTGGTGACCCTCTCTACTTCGTCGTCGAGGTTAGTAACGTTTCAATACATTTTATCCAACCCCTGTTCTGCTCGACCTAGCCAGTCTGGCAGCATGTTTGGGTAACTAGAACATGGGAAAAAACTTCGACGAATATTCACTTCTCTTCCATTTTTTACTACGTAAAACCCTGATAAAATAATCATTTTTATCACAGGATGAAAATTAAATTGATCGACTTAATGACAGCATTTTATTCTTCACTAGGGTGAAACTAGGCTAGTATCAAATTAGCCAGTAAATGAAATCTAGACCAAGTTAGAATTAAAAAAATGAAAAAGATCAATTGTTTTAGAAGTTAGAAGTTTAAAGATCGTTTAGAGTCTTTTAGACGTTCGAAAACTGCAAGACCTTTTAAAGTTTCTTCGTGGGAAAAAAGAATTCGACCTAGGGGAGATTTTTTTAACGGGTAAAAACTAGATTTCGGGTCGATTTTTTTTAACTGGTAAAAACTAGATTTTTTATCAAAGTTTTTAGTGAGAAAAAATCAAATCGCGTATAGATTTCACTACTGGGTTGAAAGTAGGTCCACATGTTTTGTAGAGAAAACCAAGATCTAGTATCTAATTGTTTAACAGTTTCTTCGTCGGTTAGAATCTTTTAGAACAGAAATTGCTAGAGTTTCTTGAATTCTTAAAGTTTCTTAGGAGAGAAAAACTAGACCGAGTGATGAGTTTTTTCGTAGGAAAAAACTAGATCTAGCATCTAATCATTTCACTCAGTAAAAGATAGATCTAACGTCGAGTCGTTTTGAAACTGAGATATGCTACGAGAAATTAGATTCAATATCTACTTTTAACTCAAACAAACCCAAACAGCATTTAATATCTAGTTTTTTTTAACGTTTGATCCTAATTTATATTTTTCTGCGTGGGATATCAACCGTTATAGAAGTTTCGAACTATTCCCACGTATTTGATCGTCGATAAAGCCAAAGACGTCATAAATGACTATATTTTCTTCTCGTTCATATTTTCATCTATTCTCCAAGGATTCAGTAAAATCGTTGAAACTTTTTTCTCTCTCTCCAATTTTTTCTCGCATCTTCCATATTGCGAATACGTGAGTGTCAGGGTATACAGGAGGATCCATTCTTTCGCGGAGAGAACGAGGATGGAGTTGTGAAATATATTATAGTAGTACCTGTACAGATACTGCTCGCTAATTAAACCGTTAACGAGCTCGCTAGTCTTGAGCTCACGCGACCAAGCCTCGAAAGCAACGCGAGCGTAGCCATTTTTTTTTTTCACTACCCAAAAGGATCCTCTCCCGCAGCGGAAGCAATGCCAAATACGCAACAGGTTGACCCGAGGAAAATTGCAACTTCAGAATAATTGAAAAACATGCGACGTGCGTAACGAGACCGAAAGAAATATGACTTTCTTAATAAATCATCGTTTAGTTACATCTTTGGACAACTGCTATCAAAATTTCAGCTATATACATACATCAGTGTTATTTTGGCATTCCCTGGGGGCGAGGGTTAAAAAAGCTTTAAGAAAAATGAAAAAAAAATAACAATCCTTCAATAATTCAAATGATCTTTGGGTGTGCTTGGGTTTGGTTCCCTCGGCGATAGGAGATTCGTGTTAAGGGTGAAGATCGTCTACACCACACAAGCCTATTTTATACTTTTTTTTTTATCGTACTTTCGGATGGACTTGAAAAAGCCTATGGAAGATATGTATCAGGCTATAAGGGGACCGAGTTGAAAAAAGAAATCGAAATTATCCATAAAGTACCTGACCCATGTAAGACCCACCTTATTTGATTTAAGTAGGTACGACAAAAAACTATGAATGTTTAAAGAAAATGAAAATATTTAATCATTTATTCGAAATCAACGTATTAATAAGAATTTGGGTTCACAAAACAATGTTCACTATTAACTATAAGCTTTTTTTAAAAAAAGCGTCATCTGGGCCTTATTCAGACCACTGTTCGTAATACGGTCATACCAGTTGTAACTTCGTACAAAAAAAAATACATAGTCTTCAATTTTAAACTTAAATTTTAATAACAACATGTATAGTTCTGACAAACTACTACATATAATTAGAATAAAGATACACTAAGTAATATTGAAAGCATTTTTTTTTCGAAAATTTTTGTACGACGAAATTTAAGCAACGCCTACGTGCGATCGCACGTGCTGCCTTCTATAGACTGCAAGTTTGTTTGGGTTCACTACAGCGTGGCGGTAGCTATGGCAATTGTGGCCATTCAAAGTTAGATACCCGACTATGAGAGCTCAATCTGTTTGAGTTTGTAGTTTTGGATATTTAATATGTGGGCTTTATTAGGCCTTACATGGGTCAGATACCTTAGAACTTGTCTCTTTACTAGTAGGCTAAGTTCCTTTCATTTGAGCTTCGTAATTTTTATACATATTTCCACCGTACGCTATCATACGATTCATCCCAACCTTTTATCACAAACGTGAATCGAATGAAAAGTAATTCTCGGATAAAAAGAATTTCATTCGCAGTTCTCGTAGCTTTGCTTCTTGTTCTTTGTTTTTTTATTCTCTATTTCCTTCATTCTTTTTACTACTCTCTCTCTCTTTCTCACCCTCTCCTGCACGATGAAATACTTTTATATCGCAAACAACGATCGCTCGGCTGAAAATAACCCGGCGATCCCATCTCTCAACGCCCAACACAGGGTGCTGAATCTCCCAACTCATCGTTACGTTTCTCGCATACGATGAGAAAAAAAAAAACAAACATTACCACAACATTTTCTCCAGGCTGTGGTTCTTCGAGTACTCGGGCGTGTGAACCCCAACTAGGGCTGCCATTCCATAAACTGTGGGCACCGGACAAAAACTCCCAAAACCCCGGACATTTAGGTAAAAAAATATTTTTACCAACACTTTTTTTCTTCTTCGGACGCTTCTTCGAATCCTCCCCGGACGTCCCCGGATCCACACCCAAACTAGGACAAATCCGGGGAAATCCGGACGGATGACAGCTCTAACCCCAACTGGAGTCTTTGGGTTAATCCAAAGTTGGTTGAATCCAATTGCCTCAAGGGACGAACATTTTTTTCAAGTTTTCACAATATTCTGACCCAAACAAACTCAAAACGCCTGCAATTCGACCAAACTTAAGTTACATCAGGGAATTGCTCAGTGAATTAAAAAAAAAAGAGTACCATCAGAAAAGTACGTAAAAACCTTTAAAACTACACTTTGTACGTAAGGCTATTAACATATCCGCAATTAAAGAGAATTTCCATTGGCCAAAAGTCAAAAAGTCATTGAATCATAATTTTTTTCAATTCACTCAAACCCCTAGCTTTGTTTCCATGGAATTTCTCTAGAAAAGAATATTCCCGTTGTAAATCTCAAGATCACGGATGAATCAAGAACTTGATCGTTAATATTCATCATCCATCGGGTTCCCTTGACGTTGATGCCTGCACACGCTGATCACCGAGACGATGAGAAAATATGGAAAATTGTTATTACCTGGGGGGTGGGGGGGGGGGGGATTTTCTTGGCGTTCTTTACCAGCGAATGGAGATTATTAGCCCGAGATCCGCGAGGAAACGGGGAACGGGGATGAAGGCGTCTCGAATTTCCCGAGATCCTCGGGTATATATGTACAGCAGCGTCGTTGAAACTAGCCGGTGTACGAGGATTTAACGAGCCCCTCTAATCTCTATTTAATTTGATCTGCATGTAATAAACGCGCATGTGCAAACGCGCATTTACATGTACACGTAAGCGCATGCGTATATCTCCCTTAAGTTCCTCGCGAGTAATTTGAAACGGTTGTTACGGCACCGGCTGTACGTCTCGAACTCTGCGACAACAGCCTCGAACTGTCATCGATCCTCGTACAAAGAGCCTCATTTCTTTTCACGATATTCGATACGTTCTTGATCGATGATACACGATCGCCTTTTCACTATTTACACTTTCGTTTACATACTTATTTTTCACGATCAATGAACGAAACGATTATGGAAAAACTGAAGGTTTGGAAAATCACGAAAACTCATCGTGTGTCAGTGAGAGGGAATCAATAGACGCGGGAGCGTTTTGACGCCAAGAGATCAATTGAAACGTCGATTCCGTGGACTTTCTTTGGCTTTTTACACTCGAGCTTTTTTTCGGAGAAGCGTTTTCCTTTTGGCGATTGTTTAGGTCAGAGGGAAAAACAGAAATCTCGGAAAATGTATAACATTTGTATCATATCAATAAATCTTTTTATTTGTAAGATAAAATTATAAGGCATACAGATAAATATAAATGTCAAAAAAAAAGATTTTTAAAAATCACCTATTTTATAACATTTTTTTATAAAAAATATAATTAAAGAATTTATAACATTATTTAAAAAAAAAGTTCAATTCATTTATTTATGAGATTTATCTTTATAAAATAAATCTTATAAATAAATACATTTAAAATTAGTTTTTAATCATTTTTAAACTAGTGAAAAAAAACCCAAACAAATGAATCGAACCAATACATAGCATAAATCACAGGTATTGCAAATCTATCCTGCATAAGTGCAGTCAGGATATCCATCCTGGCTACACTTACACGTGCAAATAAATAAATTTAAATGGTCTACGAGTAGTTGCCAAGGTTTTCCTCTGCGTGCTCTTTTGCTGATATTGATCGTTGGAGGAATCACCCACTATATGAACAGCAGGAGGAATATACAGTGGAGTACGTTATAGTTGGTATGAAAGATACGTGCAACAAATAGATCCACACGCTTGCACAATCTTCTCACACGATAGCATCTCCCTAATTATACTCAAGCTCATTTGTAACGACCAAACCGAATCCCTAACCTCCTCAGTGCATACCTGTCGTCCATTGAAATTCCACGTGCGCTGAGCGAGTTGCTTGCCGCGAGGTCTCCTCATGTTCCCTCGTTGAGGTTGATGTTCACCTTCGGGCTTCACCATTCTCGCGAAAAGTCCAGATATGGCAAAAGAGAATAGAAAAAGAAAACGCATAGGAAAAAATAAACGAGCAAGGAAAAAGCCATGTTTGTACGAGCAATTGTGGCGTTGATAGGTAGAACTGTGTACACGTTTCGAACCCAGAGAAGGAAACGAATTTCCATTTTTTTTTCTGGTAAGAATACTTGCGGCAAGAATTGCAGATTTTGCACACAATTGATACACGAGGTTGCCAAACATTGGAATTTTTCTTATCGAAAAGGAGTGATCAACAATAAAGTTATTAATGATAAAAAAAAGCCCAGCTAATGCTCCATGCACGTTGCATTATAGCAATCTGTTTGGGTTTGTTTGGGTTTCTTATTGAAAAGTAGGCATCAACAATAGAGTTATTAATGTTTCAAAAAACTCCAGCTAATATTCCATGCACGATGAATTATAGCAATTTGGGTGATTTGGATTAAAAAAAACATATTCATCTTTTCTAGAATTAATCTTACTAGAATCTTTTCTTTCTAATCTATTCTACTCATCTTTTCTTTCTATCAATCTTCTATACATTTCTGATATCTTGAAAATGATGAAAGCGACGAACTGCTAATACAAAAATTGTTAATCGACTGAATAAACGAGTTTGTGCGATTGGTATCAACGGATGGATAACCGTGCAAGCAAATAACCCTGTGATCTTTCAGATTTTCATGTGAATCGTACATTAATTGATCGAACTTTGAAAAGATATAAAAAAAATTATTTTACAAGAGGATTCAAAAATACCATTAGATAAATCGCTGCGATTCGACTCCCGAAATTGTAAGATTTGACTTTTTCAAAAAATTGTCAGACTTTTACGAATTCTTCGAATCCTCAAAAACGAAATGTTTCTTTTTACACAGACCTCACTCGTATTACTTCCATTTATGGTTCAAACTGGAGTCATCAGCGCATGTTTGGACAGATCGTTAGAGGGGTTTCTCAGCTTCATGGCTCTTTCAGTCCTCCGTTTTAGTCTTCGACACTCTCGAAGCCCTATCCCCCCCTCACCTCCCGGAAATGAAGGAATTTAATCTCGCATCGGGCGTGGTGCAGTAGCACTCTATTTTGGAGCCATCGATTATAGGCGGTCGCGCAGAGCCCACCTGGGCCAATCGGCTTCCAAAGGGATACCGAAATTTGAATGAGTCGTGTGTGGGTAGCGACGCGAGGGAAACGACGTATTAGTCAAGGTAGATTGTTATGCATACGCATATACATATATATATATAATAATAAGGCCCGAATAGAGGATCGACAAAAAATCGGTAATATGTGGTGGTTCGAAGACCCTGCGAGACAAAGGGAACGAAGAATTCGTATCCTCAGGAAGGGAGTGAGAGAGGTCGATAAATGGAGGAAGACTGACAGACCCAAAAGCATTCGTATCTATATGTACGCTTGGAGTTGAGTTCGATGAAAAGAGACCTAATAGAAGGCCCTTCGCGAGTGGCAAAGGATACAGGAAGCCCTTGTGACACTAAGAATTCGAATATAGTTACAAGAGTTCTTGGACACGGGGCGAAATGATTCTTCATTCTCGATGGTAAAGAATTCCGGAACGGTCGAGCATGATAAATCAGCTCTCTTTGGGATGTATAGGAATCGAAGGATATACTTGTGTACGCACACACATATATATATAGGGCCAACAGCCATGGAAGATTGGATCGGTTGGAGATCGGAGAGACAGCAGGTTGGACCTTCCGATATTTTATGGATGAGTATGTATATTTATACGGAGAGAGTAAAGGATTGAAAGGGCTTAGAGAAAGATTTGGAGCGCAGGTTCGATGTACGAGAGGAAGAGAGAGGAGAATATCAAGAAACGCCGTCTGGACTACCCTCGTCCGAGATACCACGATTCCACTCTGGTCATCGAATGGGAAACGATAAATTCTTTGGAATTGTGAAATTCCATGGGGCTTTGCGAAAACCGAACTTCCGTTTCTTTGCTATATTCGCAAATGGGAGGTATTTCGTTTCCTGACTGTTGATTATTATTTTTCATGAGTTACGAATGGGTTGGCAAGTCATCCAGGGTGTGGTTTAATGAGTAAGGTGAGGGAATCTTGATCTTGGTTTTGATTCGAAAATGGAATTTCAATTTAGTCCTGATGGAGATTTAGACTGATTTTCCTTCAATTTTTTATTTCGTCTCGTTGAAGATTTAAAGCAAATTGTTTTTTTCAATTCCTAAATACATGGTGTTGGATATTCAATTAGATTTGGCTTAGGTTTAAGCAATCACATGATATAATGAAATACAACGCCCAAAAAATTTTAAGTACCTACCAGAATTTAATCCCCATTTTAATATAAAATGATCACCAATAAACGTAAAGTCTGCTAACCTAAAAAAGGCAAATATCTTCAGAATAATCACTGATCTACCCAAAAAAGGCCACCAATGCCCCAAATATGTACTCGTATTTTATTTAAAAATTTCATCCAAATATGTTACACAATTTTATCCTAATAAATTAAATTAAACCCAAACAAACCCAAACAAACGCCAGTGCTCGCGCGTGCGGTGTAGCGACGGGCGGGAGGGGTGGGAATAAAGCCGCGAGACTCAACTAATTTGCCATCAATATAATATACTTGGTTAGATGCATACATTTTATGGCAAACGTAGTGATATATTTGGGTAGTAATGACACAAAACTTTGCTAGTTAAAATTTGGCGAACGCGTTGCCTTTTTTGGGTTATGAAAAGTTTTTGTAGTGAAGACATGACTTGAATAGCCCGAAAGATTTTTGTGTAGATTTCATTTATTTGTACATATTATATTTTTTTGGACGAGGCTGTTTCGGGTAACGATTGTTTTTTTGGTGGTCATTAAATTTTATTCCATTAGATTTTTCTTCAATTTATAATTCGACTCTTGCAGAGATAGGTTTCGAGTTTCTTCAAATTTCTGATGAGATCCTGTTGAAGATTCGGTTTGTCATATTTCAATTCCTCATTTGATCTTGTTGAATATTTTGTGCAATTGTCTTCAATTTATGATTTAACTCTGATAGATGTTCATCTTTCATGTATAGTTTGAATCTTTCAAATATTTAATCCAGTTCTCATTCAAGTCCGTATTCGATCCTGTTGCAGACTTCATTCGACTTTTTCCCAAAATGACGGCAAGGCTGTAGTCTGGTTTCTTCGACGTTATTTTCTCCCCTGTACATTCTCGCCCAACAAAAGACACTAATTTTTCCATTAATTAATCAAAAATACAAAACATACATGAAGATGTCATTTTTTGTTGTCAATCTGTCAAATGTTTTATTTCGAACCGTCAATCCGTTTCGATCTGTCATAGATCTGATGCCGAAAAAGAAAACTTCTCGTACCAAAATTTCCTCCACGTTGAAAAATGAAACAATTTCAAATACTAGAAGAAAATATGGTGAAATTTTTTTTTAATAGAAATATTACTCGTGAGTGGTCTTTTTTCTTTTTTCAATCCCTACGTATTAGGCACGGTCCATTTTTTTATCGTGACTTACATAAAACCAAAGAAACTTCTCTCAACTCGATCACGTGTGTTTGTGTTGCAGGCCAAGTCGAGGGTGAAGGAGGTTTATGCGCAGACATGCGTGCTTCTTTGCCAGCAGGGCATGCGAGACTGCGAACTCTTCGGTCTGGCTATACTCTCCGGTAAGTGCATGTCTTTTTCTTTCCTTTTTTATCTCTCGCGTTCTCCGAATTCTGGTACTGTATCAGCGACGGGCCTCGACCACTAGCTGGATGGGTAACCGCTCAGTATCGCATCAAAAAGAAAAAAAAGAACCGATATTAAAAAATATTGTTTTTTTATAACTCAAAACGAAATAATTTATTTATTATAGTATTTTTTATTATTAGAGAGAAAAACGATTTAATTGTACGAATAATTTTTCATAATTGAAGAGGACAACAATTCTTCATTCATGAAAATTCATTTTTTCTCCACGATTCCAAATTTGAAAATAGCGATTATGTTTTTTACGTTCGCGATATTCACGATAAAACCTGGGTTAAAGCCAAAGTTTTTAATTTAAGATATTGCTGGAGTTTTTGCATAATTATTAATAATAATAATATAATCTGAACGTATTGATTGAATTTAAAAATTAACAAATTTTTCGTTGTTGGTCAATTATAAGAGAAGTATATTCACTGAGAAATCGTTAGTCAAGGAATGCCAGTATCGTCGAATTTGACTGCAGTTATCTTTGATAAAGGAAACTGAACGTTTATAAGTATAAATCAGCTATTTACAAAGCTAACTCCACACGACGTGTAAATCCATAATTTCCCTATTATGGATTGAATTTTTGCCCATTCGGTCCTTCACTAATGCCCGAATCACAAAAATTCTTTTCCCAATTAAAGACAAACAACAACATCCACCAAAAAACCTCATTTTTCAATAAGCAATACCAACACCTAAAAAATCGTGAAATTTCAGAGAAAGTTGCAATTTTTTTCGAAAAAGAAGAACAAATTCGTAGAAGCCATCATTAAGCTGAAACTAGCGTAGAATTGCAGCGCTCTTATCGGAAAGTAGTCGACTTATCTGTGAAGGAGTAACGCGAATTGCGTGGACAAAAGGAACAACGTCCCAATAACAATAACGAAGCTAAACGAAAAATAAAAAGCTGAGAGGGCGCAGATGGCCCTTCTCGTTGCTCTCCTCTCCAACCCCCCCCCCCTTCCCCTCGCCGATTTCCCCATCCCGCACAACACCATCGTCACGCTTCGTCTTTCTTCGCATTTTTTTATTCTTTTCTCGAGAGTCCGGTATTCTCAGAACCTTCGGGCATTTCGTGCTTCTCGCGCCCTGAGTGCATATCGCAGTATCCGTAATAAACATCGAAAAAACGAGTCTCGCGCTAACGTTCTCTCTCTCTCTCTCTACTAATCTGGGGGCATTTCTGCATACCGAAGTTTCGTTCCCTTCTTCCTTCGACGTTCCAGAGGACTCGAAATTCAGTAAGCAAGAGAGAGAGTGAAAGAGAGGGAGTGGGAGAGAGGGGGGAAAGAGACAGACAGAAAAGGATTCTTTGGGACCTGGGCCCTTTTCGTTGTACAAGAGCGCGAAGACCGGCCGGTTCGACTCGTTCCGCTGCGGACCAGGAACGACGTTCCACATCTCTCTCTCTCTCTCTTTTTCTCTCTCAACCTCCCCCCTCTCACCGCTTAGAGTATCCTTGTCGCGCAAGCAGACCCTACGGGATCCTCGCATTGAACCGCCGCGCGAGGAGCCCCCCAGACCTTCCCCCTGCTCTCTTGAACCACCACCACGTCCGCCGCCACATTCCAGCGGGCCCCATGACGGCGCGCGTGGTCGATGAAGGAGACGATCCTGGCGGGTTTTGAAGCGCGCTGGTGAGGGACTCACTCTCCGGTTCCCTCTTTCTGGCTACCCTAACAGCGGAATATGTATGGTTGAAAAAACAAAAAACATAACCAGTTTTTGATAATAGACGAATATGTGGGATTAATGAATAAATGAGTATGTAATAAAGAAAGAAGAGAATTTATGTTTGCAGAAACAAAGAAAAGAATAGCTTTATTAATTAACACGTGAAGGAAGTGAGAGAAAAATTGTTGCCTCACTAACTGCGATTTACTTCCGGCAGTCAATGGTCCTGCTTGATTTACAATATTTTGGGAAATGCGGTTTTACTTTGAGGTATGGAAAAGTGAAGTTTTATTTACTTTTTGATTTTTTTTTTGCATTTGGAATAGCGCGAACGATGCGAAATAATAAAAAACGGTACTTGCATTTTTAACTGAAGCAAATGTGGGAGTTAGCTGTGGGCGGAGAGGGAAAGAGATGAATACTGGAATACATAGTCGAGGAATTGATACGTAAACGCTAAAACCTAATTTTCGTTTGAAGTCTTCCGAATGTAAATCGATTTGGAAAACTTTAAACATAAACTTTAAACTGTATGTTTCCAGATATCTTAGATTTTCAAGATCAGATTCGAAACTTAATATTTAAAAAATATCCTCAATATAAGCTTAACTACATAAGTTTTTTTGTGACTGAATTTTCAAAAACATCACCCCAATTTTCGTAGTTTTAATTTCGAATTTCGTTTTGTGATGTATTGTTTTTTGATTTTTACATGTCAGACCCAAACGAAAGATTTTCCATTACTAACCTCGTAAATTACTATCGAAGCCTGTGTCTTCAAATTTTATACATTTTCATAAAACTTCAGCGACTTCCATCCACTCTTCAATCCTTTCGTTCGAATCGTTAGAAAATAAAACCACAATTTCTTAATCCCACAAAAACGAAAAAAAGTTTAACGATTTGGTCAAGAAACGTATGAAGAGCAGGCTGAAAAGTACGAATACATTTGGACACTAAAAATCATCGTCACCGTCTTAACAAAACAAAGGAAAAAATTCTCTCTCGACTTCGCAAGCGTAGAACATGATCATCCTGGACTCTCTCGCACTTTGAGACTCCAAAGTGAGTAAATAATTCTGCGCTCTTCAATTTTAGTCGAATTTTCAAAATACATTATTTACCCCTCAGCAAAATATTCAACCATTCTCTGTTCGGAATGTTTTTTCGCTAACCGAAATTGGCCAAGTACGCGCTCCCCTCGCGAATTCCTGGCTGAGACTTCCTCAGGCCCGGTATCCGTCTTCGTCTCACCCGATGGTCCCCAAAGAGACGAGGCTAAAAATAGACTCCAAGTACAAGACCAATATGAGAGGTTGCGTTTCGTACTGGTACCTTCTCCCACCCCTCGGCCCTTCAACTTACTCCCTAAGACAACTTACTACCTATGATGACCCCGTCACAGCACTGCTCGCGATGAGAGTGCCCTCTCGTGTGCATGTGGACGAAACCGCAACTTTTTGTTAAGCATCAGAGAAAAGCGATGAAGAGAAGGAGAGAGAGAGAGAGAGAGGAAGAAAGGGAGAGAGTGAGGCCCTTCGAGGATTATTTTTGGAGGAACCAGCCTTCACGAAGGTGTACACGATTCGTCGAGTTCTCCTTTACTCGTTCACCACGTGTATTTCGCGACTGCAGTTAATTTCTGTAGCTTCGTCCCTTTGACGTGTCCCTTGTTTCGTCCCTGAAGATGTTGACTAAGCGTTACGACACGTAATCGTGGAATTTGCAAAGCACAAGAAACAGAAAAAGAGGCAGAATGAGATACAGCAAGAAGGGGGGGGGGAAGTATTTTTTTGTTAGGAACATGGAAGAATTGGTAATCTGGACTTAACGAATTCTAAACAGTCCTGGTTTCCACCGCAGTATCCGTCATTTCCAATTCAATACCTGGCGTCCGTTTTCACAGACATCCAGCCCAGATACGTGCTGCAAGCTTCGGTAATACGCCTGTGTTGGAGAAAGAGCTCAAAGGGATATGATATGAGCGAGAGGTGAAAAAAGGGAGCATAAACGAGAAAAAGAAAAATTGTGATACAGGGTGTGAAGAATAGCAGGCAGCAGGACCAGGAGCATTACGAGTACTGTATGATGGCGTGGGTGTCGCACTGCTCGTGTATCCTCTTCCTCTTCCTCCCCCCCCCCCTCCCCGACCCCTCACTCGATCTTCCACAGTGGAAGAGAAAATTATTTATAACGAACGAGATAATGGCTCGGTTGGACGAAGATGGAAATATTTAGCACGAACATGAAATAGCCCACTTGTCCCTGCGAGACGAGAGAGAGAAAGAGGGAGAAAAAGAAAAAAGTCGAGCATAAAAAAAAGCATTGAAAAAAAGAGAGAAAGGATGAGGGAGCGAGAGCTCACGGGTAAGACGGTAGCACCGGTGATTTGTATAGGGTGCCTCGTGTTCCCCCCTCCCACGGGACGAAACGGGCCAAGCAGTTGCCCCCAGACTCATACCAGTCGCGATCGTTGAAGAACGCACCACCACCATCACCATTAACCACCACCACGACGAATACGAACCGCGGTAAAGGCCCAAGAGCGACGCGACGGTTGCCCCGAGAGACGAAGGAATGTGGGAGGGTGAGGCCCCGCGCGTCGCCCGAGTAGCGAGCGTTCCTTCGTGCGACGGTAGTGGGAGTGATCGGGGCCCGTAGGAGTGGGTAGCTGGAGAATGGAAGGGGGAACAGTGCTCAGAGAAGGGTGGGGAGCGGCTGGGCCGGCGAGTAGTGGAGGGGAGAAAAATGGGCCTTCTTGGGTCCGTAGGGTGCGCGCGCACGATCTCTTTTTGGGCTCCGCGACGTTTCGCGAAGGGGCAACGCGTCACGTCGCGACAGAGGGACCCAACGAGTCCTCTTTCCTCTCTCGTATATACATACACGCGTATTTATATATGTACATATAACTATTCCTTTTTTCACCCTCGAGACTCTCATAAACAACACCTCTCTCCGATTGCCTCTATATTACGTTCTGCTCTCGGGTGTATGGCCATCTTGCCTTTTTTACCCTCGTGTCCCTCTTTCCCTCTCGCTCGACCTCTTTGGGGCCTGACATTTCTTGGTCCTTTCCAACCCTAGCTCACCGTTCTGAAACGAAAAAATCAATGCAGCGGTAGGAAGGTTGAGGCGAGGGTGGAGGAGGCATCTTTCTTTTTATTCGGGGTTTGGAGGGAGGTAAGGGAGCGGTTGGTTATTTGGTGAATTCACCGGGATACAGTATATCGGGTAGCAGATGTGCGGCTGTTATCCTCCTTTCCCTCTCGAATATCGTCCTTGTTTTGCCATCAGCCGTCTTCTTCCTCTTCCTATTACTCGTCTTCTTATACCTCGATTATTTCGTTTTTTGTTCCTCCTTCTCCATCTTACGGTTATCGGGTCTCTCTGCTTTTCTCTCTTTCCCTGTCTCATGATCGAGTTCCTTCGGGGATCCCTCTCTTCCTCCCTCTTACTCCTGCTATTCTTTACGCTCCCATCCTCTTGCTCGTGATTTTTTATTTATTTTAAAGTACTTCGTTTTTTTTTGTCGTTGTTTTATTTTCTCCTTATAAGTCCCGTCTCCCTCTTACTCGCTATTACTCTCGCTTCCTCCCGTTCCCTCATTTTTACCCTCTCGTTCTTTCGTCTTCAATCTCTTCGTCCTCCCACTGTCCTTCACTCTCGATCTCGCTTCCTTCCACGTTCCTCTGATCCTTCGCGAGCCCTCGCTGTTCCTCGAACGCTCACCTTCCCCTCCCTTACCTCCCTTTTGCCTTCCCCTTTCGCTCTTTCTCTCTCTCTCTCTCTCTCTGGGTCTTTCTCCCTCTGCTACATTTCCTAATGCTCCGTGTCCCGCCTACGGGGCCTCATCGCTGTATCGGCCTTGGCCCTTCGCTCTCCCCAACGCCAACTCTTCTTACAAGTCTCTTCTTAGCCCTCTCTTCATCCAACAGCCAACCACCATCTTCGAAGCTCAACAACCGTTGATGTATATGTGTATATATACACGTATAATCTTTTCTCTGGCAAGCAGGGAGTGCTCACACGCACCACATACCCCATACACACAAATACGGAGTAGAAACATCACACGGCGTCATCACGAACACACACGTATACGAGCCATCGTCCACACTCGAGCTGATGTATGTAGCATGTTTTGTTCCCTGGAATAATTTGATCGGGATGAAATATGCGATGAGCTTCGGATAGTAGGGCCTTCTTTGCCTCTCTCACTCAACCACCAGCAGGGGTCCGCCACCACAGCACCGGGCGAGAGCGAAAAAAAGATACAAGTAAACCAGAACCAAAAGGAAAGAGGCGGAGAGGGAAGTCATAAAGAAAAAAAAAGAAAAAAAGAAACGAAGGGAAGAACCCATCCGCAATGAAAAAGATAGCGAGGGCAGAGGGAATTGCGTGGCCACATTTTATCCCTCTTGGACTGTTCAAACGGAACTCCATCCATCTTCCGTAATGCAACGTAAGCGAAAAGAGTGCTCTCTTATGCTGCTGTACGCTTGTTCCTCATGGCCTTCCTCTTATTCCCTCTTCTTCTCTCTTTTATCTCTCTCTCTCTCTTTGTACCCCCTTTCTCTCCGCTCGCTCATCCTGGATGGCAGTTTATGAATTGCCAGGTTCACCATTTTACGGGCAGCCCCGCGCAACGGCCCCCAGAACAAATTACGCAACAGCGAGGTTTCAGATTTTTAATTGTAACCTGATACACGCTGGCATCCCCCGATTTCGCAACACCCGCAACGATTTTCATGTTACGACTGCATATGAGGTCATCAAACGAGAGTTTGATTCGATGAATACGAAATATCGTTGATGGATAATAAAACGTGTGTGTTCAAAAGATGAAAAATCGACAGATCTCTGAGGACGCGCGTCACTTTGTTCCTATATTATTGGGACATCAATTGGAGTCGCTTGGAAGTTGGTTTGGAAACAGCTGATAGAAAATCACGTATTATTGGATCGCCTGAAAGAGCTGACTAGATCTGACGTAATATTTGAAATGCCGATACGATTCCTGTTGATAAGTATATAAAATAAGACGTCATCAAGATTAAGCGTTACCAATGAATTGGAAAATTGAATTGGCATAGTTGAAAAAATCAGAAGTGTATCAGTTGAATTATCAAATCCTTTTGATGAATATTTGATTGATCGCGGTATTTTCTTGGTCACGTATCATTGACCAATTTCATTGACAAAAATTATGGTTCCATTGAACTAATTGATATTTTGTCCCTTTCAAGATCGATCAGTCGTCGACCCAATTGACCTTCTTCCTTTTATTGAAGTTCACAATTCTTCTTCATCCGGATAATCAAATACGTTAGTGATTGGTCACACCTAATCGATCAACATTACTGACGATCCAATCCATCCTTTTTACTTTTCCTTTGTTTTCATATCGTGATGATCGAACATTTGAGAGATTCCACATAATATGTCATTCTTTACCTGCCAATAGACATTCAATGTCAATTTCTTTGATCCATTTCATCCTTTTCCATTGTTTTTTTCTAAACTCATCTTTCTACAATCCCAGCGTTCACCCGATTACCTTTTTGTCGTTTCAATGCAAAAACAGTGTGTGTTTTTCTTGATTGGTAAAACTCGTTTGAGGAACGTGCAATGAGCTGATGCGGATTAGCTGATACATCAACAATAACGCGTACGGCGATATTGGGAGACATGAAAACGTCCAAGTTTGATGAACGCACGAAGATGTGCGAGTTCGATTCGAAGAACGGGTTTTTATAGCCGTGTGCACAGGATCGACGCGGAGAATTATCGTATACGACTTTATGGACGTGTGTGTGCCTGGATAGGCTCGCGCTGGAAAAGGGGGTAGACCTCGGACGCACGCTCACTCGGCAATCGGCCGCGGCAGTGATTACGAGCCTAATTACGGTTACGCGCCGCGTATATATCGTCTGGGACGAAGAGGGAGCATTGTTTCGTTCTGGGAAATCATGCGGCTTTATGGTTATCCACGCGTTTTGCCTCTTATTTCCTTTGCGCATGCGTGTACAACCGATTCCGGTCGCGAGCACACGGAACCGCGACTTTCTGTCCCAGGACCTGATAGGTGAAATGGAAAGGCAAAGCTGCAACCAAGTTGCTGTAAACAAAGTCGAGATTTTTGCCGAATACGGATTTGCCATTGTAAATTATATTTATGGGGTCTGAGTTTTGAAGTGTTTCTATTGTGGAATATTTTCTATGGCATAGGAGCTACCAAAGTTAGGGCTTTCTTAGGGACTGAAGTATACATGGATTTTCATGATTTTTTTATGATGAAGATATTCAGTTGACGAGGTTGGAATTTTACAGACGGTTGGTGGATAGTCTTCCTGGGTTTTGATTTTTTTTGTGTTGAAAAATATTTATAAACAACGGAGATATTATTACTTGTTTCGAAATGGACAATGTAATTCGGACCTGACAAATAGGTAGATTTTGAAGATTTTTTCTGACGAGAGTGTTGGGTTGACAAGGTCGAGATTTTACATACAGTCTATAGGTAATCTCGCTACATTTACATTTTTTTTTTATTGACAAATATTCATAAACAACGAAGATATTATTGACAACCAGATGAATTATCAAGATTCTCTTCTGGCGAGAGTATTAGAATAAGGAGTTTCGGATTCTGCACCAACTCCATACATACCAGACTCGATTATTTTTTCGTATCAAAATATCGATAAATAATAGGGTAATTATTATGTACTCATTACTGCATAGCAAATCTATTCTCGTATTGGAACGATGGGTTAAGGATATTCCACATAATTGATACGTAGTCGTACGAGGTGCGAGTATTTTTTATTATTAAAAAATATAAACAACACAACGATGTTTACATTTGGTTTTTTTATGCGTCCCGTTGTCTTTTTCGAAAATGTTTCTTCAGTATAGAAAAAAACGTTTGTGATAATCGTTCAGTTTTTTGAATCTGAAAGAAATGTCGAAAACGAAGAACTAAATTTATGAGTCAAGCGGACGAACTATTATTGTAAAAATTCTCGATCGCATTCAATAAAAATTGGCCCAAAATGATGGACAGTCGCTAGAACTCTTATCATTTCTTTTTCCATAGCGAGCTCAATGATCCCACGACTCCGACCATTCCTCAGATATTTTGGTGGTGTCTGCTCGTGCAGCTGAGATCTCGAAATCCATGTCCCGAGGCATTCGGTGGTAACGCCGAGTGCCTCTTTCTCTGTTCTATATCTTATAGACGGATCCTCCCGTTTCACGAAGAGCCAAAGCCGAGGCAGGTGTGTTGCCTCGCTTCCGTCGACCTGTGGCAGTTCGTGCGTTCCTTCGTCCGTTCTCATCCATCGCGCTGGCAAACCACCTCGCCGAAAAAACCTCTAAAAGATTTGCACCAACAGCGCCACTCTTCGGTATCCTGTTGCTATACGAGACTTCCCTAGCCGACGAAACTTCGCGGCAAGAGAGAGAAAGAGATGGAAGGAAAGGATAAAATGAAAGAGATGGAAAAAAGTAACAAAAAATGAAGAAGGAAGGGAGAGAGAGAGAGAGGGAGAGAGGAAGATGAAGAGAGTGAGAAATATTAGAAAGAAGAAAGAACAATGAAGAGGGAGAAGTAAGGATTGAATTTCCATTCCAACTTTCTTCCTTCGCTGGATCCTTCATTTTTTGAATTCCTATATCTGTCACTTCTTTTCGTCACTCGTCGTTGTAATATTTTATTTTGATTATTATGATATCGTTTTTTTTTATTTTTGATATATTGAATTAACTGTCATATTGCTATTTTATATATTTCTTATAGGGCACTTAAAGATAGTACTGTATACAAAATACATGATAAACAACATTCTCTCTTTCACTCGAGAGAGAGAGAGAGAGAGAGAGACATGTCATTGACTGTTTTTTCCGACGATTAAGAGCGTGCTGTCGGCGAGAGGAGGTTTTTTCGATGTGACCAAAGTATAATATGTGAATAAAAAAATTAATTATATTGTTACCATGGTGTTGAGATCAATCGAGTTCCGACCGGAAATAACGAAAAAAAAATTTCGCAAAAAAAATCTGAAAAAATTCGTGTGAACTAAACAAAACGTAACGCAACTTTTTACCGTCTTTAGATTTTGTTGTAAACCTCGTCGTTTTCGTACTCCGGAGCAATTTTCATATTGTGTATTTTTTTCGAAAAAACGAAATATTCTCGGGAAAAAAAATCGCAAAAATTTTTCTACAAAACGAAATTGTAGCTTAGGCTTCCCCTTTTATGATTTGAATAGGAGAAATGCATAAATAAGATTTTTA